>VMDO01014553.1:0-54206 GCA_007922755.1 Pedetes capensis | reverse complement strand
GTATGTGCAGAACAGGTATAGGCTATTTTTCTTGTCATTATTCCTTAAATGATGCAGAATGACAACTATTTACAAAGCATTTTGTGCTAGTCAGATTTGCATTGCTTTGGCAAAATACCTGACAGGAACAAACTTATGGGAGGAGTAAACTTATTGGGGCTCACAGTTTTAGAGGATGTCAGTGCATAGAGGCAGGGCAGGCATGGTGATGGGGCAGGCAGCAGGGCATACGGCAGAGGACCTTATATCATGGCATCAGAAAGCAGAGAGCTTACCAGAACAGGAGGTCCAGGTAGAACCTCCAAAGGCACACCTCCAGTGACCTACTTCTGCAAACTCTGCCCCACTTTCCAAAGTTCCATAGTCTCCCAGGACAGCACCGACAGTTGGGGACCAAACATTCAAACATGTGACATTTTGGGGAACATTTTAGATTTAAAGCTTAACACATTTACATTGTATTAACTATCAGAAGTAATCTAGAGAAGACTTAAATTACACAGGAGGATTTACTTAGGTTGTACATAAATACTATGCTTTTTATGTAAGGATCTTGAGAATCTTTGGATTGGGCCATCTGAAGAGGGTCTGGAACCAATCCCCATGGATATTAAGGGAAAACTCTACCAATCTTCTTATGTGAGTCTGTTATTCTCCACACCTTGTCTTCCACGTAACACATGAAGACCACTGTAGATCAGTTCTCCACACTCTTAGATCCCTATTCCTCAGCTCTTCATTTGTCCATCTTCTCTTTTTTCCTTTAAGACTTTCTTTTCATCTCCCTTTGCTCCTTGTCAATCTCTTTCTAAAGGACAAGCTCAGCTTCTGGGTCTTTCTGATTCATGGGCACCTGAAATGGAAGATATTGCCAAATATTCTTGCTACCTTTCTTGTTAAGGAGATTTTAACTATTCACTAAAAATAGGCTGCTTCAACCAAAGCAGCAAATTGGCTCAGACTAGACTCATGTTGTCTTCTACAACATTCCCTTCAAATTCACAGTCTGCATATTTTCTTTGAAACCTTATCTAAAATCCCATCCTGAAAGAATACCATCTTGTTATCTGTTTTGTGTAAGTGGCCAAGTTGAAATTTGATTGTGTGTTTCCAGGAACAACTAGTGAGTATTACTTTAAAAGTCTAAGAATCAAGTACTCTTCCTTAAGGCAAAGATTTTCCATAAGTCGATCTATGTGAAACTTGAAATATTTTTACTATGTATTACTATGGTTGAGCAATTATTTGCTGAGTTGAAGACATTTTTGTCACTATACATATCTGAAAACCTAGGTTTAAATATTCAGCATTGTAAAATTAGACTTCTCACTTGGACCTGGGTTCTCTGGATTTTTCTTTTTCTGCTCACTGCTCTGTGGAATTAATATAATCACATGTCTTCAAGCACTGGTATAAGTACACAATAACTTTTAAATCAGTCTCACATAAAATTATTAGCAAGATATTTTTATGCTTCACCAACACTCCCTTAAACTTAGTATGTTGAATATGAAATAATTTCTAATTTCTTTTTTTTTTTTTTTTTTGTGGTACTGGGGGTTGAACCCATGGCCTCGCGCCTGCATGCTTTGTAAGTGCTGGACCACTGAGCTGTGCCCCCAGCCCATTTTTTTTTTACTTTCTGAGACAGGGTCTTGCTAAATTACCCAGACTGCCTCTGGTCTCGAACTTGCGATCCTCCCGCTTCTGCCTCCCGAGCCGCTGGGATTACAGGCGTGCGCCACCGTGCCCGGCATTATGAAATAATTTCTTTCACCATAAACTGCCACTTCTTCTTAGCTTCTCTGTGACTCTGAATGGCACTATCCATCTCCTAATCCCTCTAGCTCAAATATTATAGTTGATAGTACTTCAGTCTTCAATCATCTTACACAGAAAGGTAAGTAGCTCTTGAAATGAGATCATGTCATTCCTCTACATAAAATTTTCTGCATCACTCCTAGTATAAAATCCAAGATTCTTACCATGACCTACAAGAGCCAAAATTCAATGTGATCTGGACTCCACCTATTTCTCTGGGCTTATCTTCAGACATTCATCAACCTACCACCAGGGATGATGACTTTTAAAAAATTCATTTGTTTTTCTTTGCGACAAGGCCTCACTGGCTAGCCTGGAACTCACTACACAGATCAGGCTGGCCTCAAACTCATGTTGATCTCCCTGCTTCAGCCACCTGAAGGATGGGATAACAGAAGTGTGCCACTATATCTGGGACAACGTTGGCCTTCTTTTCATTGCCATGACCATGGTAGCTGCCTCCTTCTTGCCATGCATGTCTTAGCCAAAATGTTACCTCCTCAAACATAATTCCACAACTACCTAACCTCTTGTAAAGTCACTGTCTCATTTCCCAGTTTTATTCTCTTGAGAGCACTCACTCTGATTACTTGTTGATTGATTAGCATGCACTCGAGCACACACACAGACACACACTCACACCTATAGAATAATGCAACCCATGAAAGTGAGAGCTTGTCTGTTGCTCAGTTGTCTCCTCACAATCCACTTTCCTTCAGGAAACTAAACAATGTGAAGACTCTCCCAGGACACACTGCCACTGTCCTTGCTCCTTCTCCCTTCCCTCTTCCTCTCAGTTTTCCCTAACCCTGTTTTCCTGCAGACAAGTCCTTCCTTTGGTTTCAGCTGACTTGCTACAGGAGGTTGAAATCAACCATAATGTTCCTGCCTGGACCTGCACATACCTCATCATGCCAAGATCTGTTATTCCAAAAATCTCTAGCTCTCATGCCCCTATTCAGCACAAAGCAGCCAGAACAACACAGATGTTGCCCTACATCCCATAGAAATGGAATGAGAGATGGACGAAGAGGAATGTAATGTTGTTGTTAGGTATAGTGCAGGTCAAAACCATATTCATGCTGTCAATGTGAAAATGTAGAAAAATGTTGAGAACAATGAATTTATTAAATTGATTATTTTGGAGAAGGAGAATTGAGGTAAGAGGTGATAAATGGGAGATTTTGGTTGTTGCCTCCCCTCCCAATCTTCCCCTAATCTTTATTTCCTTTTGCCTCCCTTCTCAGTTCTTTACCTATTCTTTTAATGATCCATGTGTTTCACATGATATTCTCTGTAACACTTCCTCCCCTCCTCATGTTCATCAAGAAGACAAGGAGGTGATGCTTTGAAAAGAAAGACCCCACACAGCTGGGGATTTCCAGCCTATTGTCTCACTGTAACCCCATGTGTCCCATAAAAGCTCTTCATCCTCCATGGATCCTAAAAGATGGAGATTTCAGATGGAGAGGTCTTCCCCCCTCTTCCTTAGGGCTGGCCTTGAATAAACCTGTTCCCCTCCACCAACTTCTGTATACTCAATTTCCAGTAAAGGAGCAAGCAGTATGGACCTCAGATTCTGCTAATACCACCACTCTCCCCCACAGCGCTTTGTTTTCCACTCACTCATGACAGTTGGAACTACTTGTTCAGGTTCTGTCTGCCACTGTGGACATATGGAATGCATCTATCCCTTTCACCACTTATTTCTCCACCACTCAACACAGAGATTGATATAACAGGCGCTCAATAAATATTTTAGAAGGAAGAGAGGAAGGGAAGGGAAAAAAGGAAAGATAAAAACAGGGAAAAAAGAAAAGAATAGGCTTTAGGTTGACCAACCCCCATAGTTTGCTTGCAGTTTTCAGCATTTGAACCAGGAACCTCCCAAGAAACCCAGAACAAGCTTGACATGCTAGTGTTGAAGGAAACCCTTAGCAAATAATCATCTCTGACCTGAAAGGGTCTGAAGATGAAATAAGCCCCTCCTTACATGTTTAATAAAATAGATTTAATTTGTATTTATCCAGTCAACAAGGTACTTTCTAGTTATATTGACCACTTCAAGGCAACCTTACTTGCTCACACAAAAGGGATCTTGATACCCTGGCCACAGTGCTGGCACCAGGGTTGAGCAGCTGACCCAGAGGCAGGCATTACAGTTGGTTTGCAGACTATGAGTAATCTCATATGAGAACATGGTCCAGTTTGGCAGGGGGTGGTGGAGTAAAATAGGTGATGATTATACTGCCATTTTTGGTGGGGTGGGGGTAAATTTTAACTTGATATTAATAAATAGAAGGTCATGGAGAAATGTCAGGAACAGAGATGCAGAAATAGCAAGAAATGACAACATAATGGTGCCACGTGGAATACGGAACAATGGTCTCTGCTGTTCTTAGTATCAGGGTGTCAAAGCTATTAACAGCTGTATCCTAAAATGCATTTCAATCTCTTTGAAGCCTGGATATTGTGTGGGTGAAACTGGTTTTTGCTTCCTTATTTCTTAGAGTGTCATTATAATAAACTCCATTAAATAAGGTAACCTGAGCATGTCTCTGGGTTTTTTGTTTGTTTTGTTTTGTTTTTGAGACAGTATCTGACTATGTGGCACAGGCTGTCCTGGAATTCTCTAAGTAGACCAGGCTGGCCTTGAACATAACATGGACCCTCCTGCCTCACCTCCTGAGTACTGGATGTGGTACACTACCATACCCAGCTTATATCTCTGTTTTGTGTAAGCTAAAAGAATCTACAAGATAATTATTTCTTCAGTAAGGGGAATCAATTTAGTTTAAAAAGAAATGAGACTCAACACCAAAAAGTCAGAAAAAAAAATAAGCTGAGATATAGGCCAAGCTCCCAGGCTACCAAACTATCACAAATTCCTAGTGAGGAAAGATTCATGGCCAAGCAATCCAGTCTTATGCATTAGTTAGAACTATCTTGTGAAAGCTGGACAATGAATAAGGGAAACAGGAGAAAAATTGATGCTTTTGAATTATGGTGTGAGAAAGAAATATTGAGTATACCATATAACCAACAGATCTATCCTAGCAGAAGTACAATGAGGGTGCTCCTCAGAAGTAAGGATGCCTGGATGTGCCTAACATATTTTGGACATGTTGTCAGGAGGGACCAATCCCTCCTGGAGAAGGACATCATGTTTTGGAGAGTGACAGGTCACCATAAAAAGCAAAACCTTCAACTAGATGGGTTGACACTGTTGCTGAAACAATGGGCTTAATCATAAAAAAGATCATGTGCATGGCACAATATTGGGTAGTGTTATTTTCCATTGTACATAGGGTGACTATGAGTCGGACTCACTGTCCACTTCACAGCACCTAACAACAACAGCTGGGCTTTATGAGGAAGAACACGGCATCAGGATTGGAGGAAGACTCATTAACAGCCTGCATTATGCAGATGACACAAATCTGAAAGTGAAGAGGATTTAAAACATTTACTGATGAAGATGAAAGATCATAGTCTTCAGTTTAGGTTGCAACTAAACATCAACAAAACAAAAATCCTTACTACTGGGTCAGTATGCAACTTCACAATAAATGGAGAAAAGATTGAGGTTGTCCAAGATTTTGCTTTGTTTGGCTCTATAATCAACACCTGTGGAAGCAGCAGTCAAGAAATCAAAATACACATTGCTCTGGAAAAGGTGTGGCAAAAGGTCTCTTTAGAGTATTGAAAAGTAAAGATGTCACAGTGAGGACGAAGGTGCATCTGACTCATGCCATGGTATTTTCACTCACATAATATGGTTGTGAAAGCTGGAGATTGTACAAGGGAGACAGGAAAAGAATTGATGCTTTTGAATTCTGGTGCTGGAGATGTCTATTGAATATACCATGGACTGCCAAGAGAATCAACAGATCTGTCATAGAAGAAGTGCAACCAGACTGCTCCTTGGAAACAAGGCTGGCTAAACTGTGTCTTATATATTTTGGACATGTAGTCAGGAGAGACTAATCCCTGGAGAGTGACATTATGTTTGGGAGAGTGGCAGGTCAGCAAAAAAGAGGAAAACCCTCCACCAGATGGATTGACACAGTGTCTGCAACAAAGGGCTTAAACACAAATAAGATCATGTGCCTGGCACAGAATTGGGAAGTGTTTTGATCTGCTGTATATAGAGTCACTATGAGTTGGACTCGAGTGGACATCACCTACCAACAATAACAAGAGCTATCTCTACAAGTTATATGTGCTTGCCTGGTTATTTTTACCCAAAAACTTTTTTTGGGGGAGTGCTGGTTTATAAGTTGTATTCTAAGTTTACTATTTAAAGAGTTCTTTCAAATCCCATTCAGGATATACCTTAATTTGGGTGCTTAACCTGCAATAACCATCTGGTAAACATGATACATAAGCAGGAATGAAGTACTTTGAAAATATTTCCATAGACACCTAATGGAAGAGAAGAAGAGACGGTAAGGTTATTATGAATGCTAATATAATTACCAACAGAAAATAGTCAAAAAATAAGAATATAAAGTACACATTCATTTTTTCTTAGTTCTATAACTTTTAAGGAAATGAATGACTCAGAACCTCATTGTCATTTCAAAGAACTCTCAGAAATTTCAGAAAATTTCCTCAGTCAGCTCAAAACCTTGAAAGAAAGACAACTGGGAAATAAGTTGTAAGAGTATCTTCCCACTAACAGTTTAAGGATATACTTACAACAACAAATCCTCTATTGTTAACTTCTAATTGTTCCATTTAGCTTCCATAGAATTCATTTTTTATAGATTCCTCTACATATACTTTATTTAATTCTTAGATTCCTTAAGCACATCAAGAAAATGAAGGGCAATAGTAATCTAAACAAGAAAAGATGCAGTTACCCATGGAAAGTGCCCTGAATTTAATAATTTTTTTGAGATGTTTGAGAGTTTATTGCAAATATATTCCTATTTTCCTTACATTTCATTTTATAGATATAATCATTTACTTTCATGATACTTGCTATTATATCTTATAAGTTAAAAATACTAACTGCCCCAAATCAAAATAGGGAGTATATGAGGAAATTAGAATCCTTAGGAATGTAACCTGGCAACCATTCTACAGAGTAATTCAGCAATGCTTTTTGAAACTAAGTCTATGTGTATTTTATAATTCGATAAGCCTATTCCTAAGTATATTCCCCAGATTGTTGTTGTTAGGCGCCATTAAGTTGGGTCTGACTCATAACGACCCTCATAGGGTTTTCAAGGGCTGATTGTTTTCAGAATTGCCTCGGGAGTGGATTGCCATGTCCTTCTCCCATATATATACAAGTAGAATAGTGTTTATCACATATTTATTTATAATATTAGATTTTGACAGTAACCTAAATGTCCATCTTAGAAAAACTGAGACATATATGCCATTCATGCACAAAATAAACTATAATACAGCAAGAAAATGAACAAACTAGGAATATTTGGATAGACAAAAGGTAGTGTTGAGTGACACAGTGAAAAATTCAAAACATAGAGGAACATGTAGAGCCCAATGGCTAGGTAAGTTGTTTTAAAAAGAAAAACGCAAAATCATAATTTATACTTTCCCTGAATAATCATGTTGCTGATTAAAAGTACAAAAGTTTGAATGAATGTCACAAATCATGTTCATAAAAATGGAGGCCAATGAAAGGGCAACGAAGGTCAGGCCAAGGACAAAGGTAAGACCAGGAACTAAAGACAAAAGATCAACATAAGATGTTCCTAAAGTGCTAATTTACTGTCTCTCTTTCCTTACTTTCAGCATACTTCTCAATCCAGTGGCCTCCCTGCAACCAAAATGACTCTCTCTAATATCATTAAACTTCTTTTTTGCCAAATAGAAAGGACATTTTTAGTTCCCACCATATCTGACTTTCCACCAACATTTGGCTTCTCTTTGCGTTCCTCAGCATCCAGGCTCCTGGTTCACCTCCTACTTCTCTGCCCATTTTCTATTTCAGTTGTTTTTATTGTTTCATCCACTTCCTAATGAGCAATCAACATCCTCTTTCCCCCAGCCCTGCCCTGGACACTGTTCTTTCAGTTGCCCAAATTAACTAATTTTTTTTCTTTTCTTTTCTTTCTTTCTTTCCCCACCCCCCTGTGGTACTGGAGGGTTGAACCCAGAGGCTCATGCATGCTGTACCTCCAGCCCATTTTTTACTTCTATTTTTGAGACAGGTTCTTGCTAAGTTATGCAGGCTGCCTCTGGCCTCAAACTCAGGATCCTCCTGCCTCTGCCTCCAAAGTCACTGGGATTACAGATGCACAAACTTTTAGAAGACAGAGAAAAAAAATTAACACAGGTAAAGCTTCATATTCAACCTCCATTGTTGTTAGGTGCCGTGGAGTTGGTATCTGACTCATAGTGACTCTATGTACAACAGATAAAACGGTATTATTAGTGCTTCTCTGCTATTCATAGGGTTTTTGATGGCTAATTAGTTTTGGGGAGTAGGTTGCTGGGAGTGGGTTGCCCAAGCCTACAGTACCTGGTGTTCCCAGGCAGTCTCCCATCCATGTACTAATCAGGCCCCACTCTGCTTAGCTTCCAAAATCTGATGGGATTGGATGCCACAGTGGGACAGCTGCAGGCTCAACCTCCATTACCAGCCATTAAACCATACTGATTAGATAATCAATACATTCTACAAATTAAGTATTAAGTAATGCAAACATTCCTAGGAAGAGTCACACAGAAGGAAATTATCACATGAATTCCTTTTAACCAATAGATCTATGTAATAGCTAATTTTGATTGTCAACTAGATTGGGTTGAAAAACATTTGGTCAACCCATGTTTAACACATAGGGGTTAGTGAAGCACACCTCTGTGATGGTGTTTTCAAAAATAATTAGATCATGAGGGATCTGACCTAATCAATAGATTAATCCCTTTATGGATTTATAATATGATGAAATTTTGGGAGGTGGTGAAAGGGAGGAAGTGGGGCCTAATCAGAGGAAGTAGGTCACTGCACGTGTGTCCTGAGGGCTATATCTTACCTGGCCTCTTCCTGTACTCCCTTTCTCTGCTTCTCAGCTACAATGAGGTGAAGAAGCTCCTCTGCCACATGTTGCCACTGCTGTGATATTTTACCCAAGCAAACGGACCAAGAGACCATGAACTGAACTCTTGAAACTTTGAGCCAAAATGATTCTGTCCCCCAGTAACTAGTTTCTGTCGGGTATTTTGCAACAGCAAAGAAAAAAAGCTAACTGATATAATCTATGTACAAAATTTTAAAATGAAGAAAGAAGTCAGATTCAGGAAAAATGAAATATTAACAAGCAAAACTCCATGCATTGCAATTTTTTTCAGGTCAGCAATTTGAAATGCTATGTTCAGCTTATAGCTGAGCTTTATCATCAAAACACTTTGTCAAACACCCCACCACCCTGATCTGCCCTTCAAGCTCATATTCTAATCTCCATCCTCCTCACTTACTCTTTTAATGGCTTCAAGGAACTTAAGAAATCCATCTTCCCTCAGCTTTGCTCAGTTTGTTTTGGATCCATCCCTCTTTTCCCTGAAACTTATCAAACCTGAGATTTCAGCTACACACTCATTTTAGGCATGAGGCATTGGTGTCCAATACCAAAGCTCAATAAATCCAGCCAACATGTGCCACCTTTCTGCAGAGATTGTTTATACATGCTTCTACCTGGGCACAGGTTGAGATCCAGCCCCCGCCCCATATATTTTTTCTAGATGACCTCTGGTCAGTAGTTCCTTATCTTTATGTTTCTATACAAACTTTATCTTTGTTTTTGGCAGAAACTATTATAAGAACAATGACAGATAGCTATAGAGATTAGCCTACACTTAATGATTCCTCCTTGTATAGGATTCCAGCCAAGTATTCAACAAGCCATGCAGTTCACACTATTGGAGGTGTTTCCTCCAGTGATAGATAATTGCTTCCACCTAAAAGGTAGGGCCTTCTTCCTCTTAAATAAATAGAAACTGGTTTTCCAAAGGTCAGAAAGTAGAGACAGATAAGACCTTCATATAAAAGAAATGGCAACCATTTTATAATTATGAGAATTCAGACATATTTTCAGTAGAAAAAATCAAAAGTGAAGGCACTTGTGTTTTATACCTCACAGGTGAGTTCATTTTAAATAAGATCCCAGTACTAAAGCAATATACCTCTGTAAACGCCTATAGCAGATAAATAAGGCCAACAATTCAATTCTCGATACTTACATCTTTGATGGCAATTATCTCTATAAGCAATGATTTTTCCATACTTCTAAATATTTAATGCAGATGTAGTTTTTATTCCCAAATTCTTTCACTGTGCATGTATTATGTGTTAGATCCTGGAGATACAATAAAAGTAAGATATGTTCTTAATCTCTGAAGAAGATGATGAAAGATGTAATTCTGATACAACATGTAAGTGCTATGAGGAAACTTTTTTGACACATTCTACCTTGGAGAAGAGACTTTTATAATTTAATCTTAAAGGAGTAGAAGTTATTCAGGGAAATGAAGGAGAAGTCATTTTGCATACAATGTATAGCATGTATAGGAGCATGAGAGCATGATTATGGAAAATAAAACTTGGTAGTAGCTGGAGCCCAGGAAACTACTAGAGAAATAGCCCAAGCTGGAAAGGTGAGCAAGTATTTGCCCCTGATCTGCTAGCTGCTTAGGTAGAAAAGGCCCTTTACATTGTGTCCAAACTGTTACCTGACATTCCTTACATTTAAACAACTACTTACAATTTATTAATCCTGATCCTGGAAGAGCTAAAATTAGTCTGATTGACCAACTCATGCATTACTAAGAATTTTTCTACTTTCCACAATCTTTACAGTAAATACTATTATTCCTTTTCACCAACAAATAAAAGAAGTTAGATGACTACCCAAATTTATATCACTGATGATAGAGCCAAAAGCACAACTAACAATTCAGTCTAATAGCTGAGTCCAGTGAAATTGCCACATACCATAAGTGCTTCCCAAAATAATAACTACCACTGTTTGTTCTATTCCACTTATCTTATGAAACAATTCCAAATGCATCATCTGATTTGATCCTTCATTAAAGCCCTATAATGAAATTTAAGGATAAAAGAGTTATTCCAAATTTATTCTATCAATTAAATGGTGAGTCAGGGACTTAGGACATCTGGGTATTATGATCTTTTTCTTAAATCATTATTTTTCTAGTAAAAGCTATAAATTAGTATTTATGAAGGAATTGGAGTGCCTTGAGGGCAATTTGGGAATCTAGTTAACAAATAACAAGAAGCTACATGTTGATGAAGGGATTGCTATTATGAATTTTTCTCTTTACCTCTTGAGTGTACCTGTTTTTATTAAGTCCATTATATATCTTTGCTGCATAGAAGTTATCAGATTTGCAATTTTACATTTATTTTAATAGTTGATTGATGCCACTCTCTCCCCCCATGAGACTCTAAGTTCCATGAGAGCAAAAACAGATCCATTTTCCTTAATTATTGAATCTCTATCATCTAGCATATTTGTAATAGGCACTCAGTAAACTTCTGTAATAAATGGATTCCCCAAATCAGTGGCCTATGCAATTATTACCTGGAGAATTTGACCATGTTGATTGTCCTTGAGACTCTTTTTAGCACTAGCTCCAATGCTAGCTCATTTTTTTCTAACATTTTTCATTCCTCATTCTTGGTATCCAAGATTTTCACTTTTCAAACTATTATGTTTGAAACTTGGTAGTAGCTGGAGCCCAGGAAACTACTAGAGAAATAGCTAGAACTACTAGAAATAGCTGGAACTACTAGAGAAATATCATTAATGTTCTTTCTTCTTCCCATTTACTCTCTGGGAAATCTCACATAAAACCAATAGTTTGTGCACTTTTAATTTCCCTGACTTCTAAATCTACCAGTTAAGACTGGTTGCATGACGTCCTGATTCATATTTCCAAATATTCACTGGTCTGTCCCACTGTTTTTTATCACTCATATACAGTACATTGAGAACTGAACCAATCACCTTGCCACAAAACTTGTTTTCTTATGTATCTCTTGATAATACCAGTTGCCTAAGCCAGCAATTTTGGACTACTCAATCAGCACCTTGCTTACTTTCATCCCCATATCTAATTATTCCCTAAGGCTTATATATTCTTCCTCATAGATATCCCAGGTATTTGTGCCGTTCTCTGTGTTACTACTAATCCTATGGCACTAATTTGATTCACACTTAAATTCTGATAGCCAGTCTTCTTCTACTTTGTCTGGTGACAACCTGAAAACTGTGTTTTCTAAACCAAAAGGAGATAAGGAGTTTTCACCAGAAGGTAACTATGTCACTTGTGTCACTAAGCACATCGCTTTGTTTAGCCAATATTTTTCAATAGTCAGCCTTTCTCAATGATGATGACATCATCACATTTCAGCCAACATTTTTTTTTCTGTTGGTTGCCAGTCTTTCTTGAAGAGAATCAGGGCATTTCTCTGAATGCTGGCACAAACTATTGCTTTGGAGACATTAATCAATAGTTTGCAGATTAGCTACTTCTTTTTTTCCCCAGTAATGTCTTTTATTAAAAAAAGAATTTGTTCCAATATAAGCCAAAAAAGCAAAGACAATGAAAACAAAAATAGACAAGTGAGATTTCCTTAAACTAAAAAGCTTCTGTAAAGCAAAGGAAACAATAGACGAGGCAGTCTATGAATTGGTACAAAATATTTGCAAATCATGCAGCAGATAAAGGGCTAATATAAAATTATACAAGGAACTCAAATAACTAAATAACAAGAAAACAATGCTGCTTTTTAAAAATGGGCAAAGGAGGGCTGGGGGCATAGGTGAGTGGTAGAGTGCTTGCTTAGCAAATGTAATCCTGTCAGCTCAATTCCCAGCATAGATAGGTAGGTAGGTAGATAGATAGATAGATAGATAGATAGATAGATAGATAGATAGATAGATAAACATGGACAAAGGACTTGAATAGACATTCCACCTCCCCTTTGCAGTACTTAATAGTTGAACCCAAGGTCTCACACATACTTTGCAAGTGTTCTATCATTGGGCTGCACCCCCAGCCCATTTCTTATTTTGAGACAAGGTCTCCCTAAGTTACACAGGCTGCATCTGGCTTTGGACTTGGTATCCTCTTGGCTCTGCCTCCCAAGTTTCTGGGGTTACAGGTGTGTACCACCCCACCCAGCCAGTAGTATTTCTCAGAATAAGTCATACAAATGGCCAATAGGTATATAAAAAGATGTTCAACATCTCTATCAGATAAGTGCAATTAAAACCAAAATGAGATCTCATCTCATGCCTGTAAGACTGAGTCTTATTAGAAAGATAAAAGATAATGTGGAGAAAAGGGAACCCCTTATATACTGTTGGTAGGAATGTAAATTATTACAGCCATTTTGGAAAACATTATCAAGGTTCCCTTAAAAATAAAACTAGCCGTATGAAGGGCTGGAGATGTAGCTCAGCTTACTAGTGGAAAACTTGCTTAGTATGTATGAGGCCCTGTGTTCCATACTCAGCACAAGAAAAAAAAAATTACCATTTCATCCAGCAATCCTACTTCTGGGCATATACACAAACAAGTTGAAATCAGTATTCTGAAGAGATATCTGTATTCCAGTGTACTCATTGAAGCATTAGTCACAATAACTAACATATTGAAACAACCTAATTTTCTGTCAACTGATGAATAGATACAAAAACGTGGAATAAAAAGACAAACAGGAAATTCTGCCAATTACAACAACATGGGTGAACCTAAAGGACATTATGGTAAGTGAAATAAACCAGGCACAGAGAAATACCTCACTTAGATGTGAAGTCTAAAGTGAAGTGAAATGACCTCACTTAAATGTGAAGTCTAAAAAAGTTGAACTTATAAAAGTGGAGAGTGGAGTGGTGGTTATCAGAAGATGGGAAGGAGAGGGGGATGGGAAAAGGGGAGATTTCGGCAAATAGGTACAAAGTTACAATTAAATAGGAATAAATTCTGGTGTTTTATTGACATCACAGTAACTGTAATTAATATATTGTAATTTACTACAGCTATAACAGGATATTAAGTGTTCTCCCCACAAGAAAAGATAAGTAGTTGAGGTAATGGATATGCTGATTGGTCTGGTTTGATCATTTCACAATGTATACATATTTTGAAACATCACTTTGTATCCCCTCTCTGTAAACTAGGAGCACTAGAAAGGCTGCACCATCTCTGAAAAAATCTAATGTTCTAATCTGTTCACATGATTTCAGACCTGGCTACATGATTCTTACCCCTCTGTGGAGTTTGTCCAGGCCCTCTTTCCCTAGCAGAATTAGGAGGGCCCTTGACACTATGTTTTTACAATAGGAAGAGCATTCATCACATTACTTTATGATTTTTATTCATTTATCTCCAAACACCACTCCCAAGGCAATCCCGAAACAACCAGCCATTGAAAATCCTATGAGGGTCGCTATGAGTCAAACATGACTGTACAGCACCTAACAACAACAACATCTCCTAACATGTTCCAAAAATTTTGGTCAAGAAAATGATGATCAGCTATTTATGGATATCTTAATTCATTCAGGCCCCTATAATAAAAATACTTTAGATCATATGGATTGTTTTAAAATTATTTTTTACAAATATGAATGCTAAGAAGTCGAAAATCAAGATACCAGCAGATTCAGTGTCTGATGAGGACACTCTTCCTGGTTCATATATGACCATCTTTTTACCATGTCCTCACCTAGCAAAGAAAGCAGGGGATCTGGAGTCATCTTTTATAAGAGTACTAATCCCATTCATGAGGGCTTCTCCCTCATGAATTCACTTCCTAAAATCTCCTCCTCTGAATATCATCATGGAGCTTAGTGTTTCAACATAGGAATTTTGGGGAGACAAACAATCAGTCCATTGCAATGGATGGATGATTTATACAGGAAAAAGTTCTACAAGCTCATATCTGGTGTACTTCTAATCTGTTGTTTTTGTTGTTAGATGCCATCTCGTCAGGTCTGACTCGTAGTGACCCTATGTACAATAGACCAAAACACTACCTGACACTGTGCCATGTACATTATCTTTTTTACATTTAAATTCATTGTTGCAGCCACTGTGTCAATCCATCTAGTGGAGGGTCTTCCTTTTTTTTGTTGACCCCTCCTGGGTTTTGTTGGCCCCTCCTGACAACATGTCCAAAATATATAAGATGCTGTCTAGCCATCCTTGCTTCCAAGGAGCACTCTGGTTGAACTTCCAGGACAGATCTGTTGGTTCTTTTGGCAGTCCATGATATATTCAATATGCATCTCCAGCACCATAATTGAAAAACATCAATTCTTCTCTTCTTCTCCTTATTCAATGTCCAGTTTTCACAAGCATACTTCTAGCCAACCAGCTTTTAATTAAGCTAAAATATGTTAAGTACACACATATTTTAAAGCAAATAGTTTTTTTGGCCTATTTCAAGATGATTTTAGTCATATGGCACACCATGTCCCTGACATAGAAACTTTTTTCAGAAGTTTATATAAGAAAAAATTCTGACCAGCAACAAATATTTTTTGGCAGGCATTTCTGTGGAAAATTTGCTGTGGAAAAATTTGCCAAATCAGATTTGGCACCCAAGATCCATTTCTACACCTACTTGACCCAAAGTTTACTGTCCATATCACTTAAAACATAGTTTTTCAAGAAAATACATTTTAAAAATTGTATGAGCATGCATTTTACTCCCATGGTAGGTAAACATATATAATTATGTGTGTGTTATATTCTCAGAAGAGCCAGAAATATGACTTATGTAAAATATACATACAAACAAAACAAAAATAATAAATGCCTGCAAACATCCTGTGCATCAGCTGATGTGAATATTTTCAAGACAACAGCTTGGAAATGTACTTCCTGCTTTGTTTATAGTTGCAGCTGCTTCTGTAGCTTGCCACCACCTTCAATTCAATTATTTATACTTGTGACTTGCAATTACTCATGATCTATAGACAATACATTAAAAAGAAATAATATTTGTTCTATCTCCATACCCCTCTACCTCCCTTTTACTCTAAATAAGAATTCAGAAGTAGCAATTCAGAATAGCCTGCTGAACAACATTTTGGCCTGTAAAGTGGGGAGTGTATGGCTGGGATAAATAGCACAGGTGACATGGGAAAATTGCATCCAGTTCTAGCTCCTCACAAATGAGATCTTTGCAAATGGTCATATAATTTGTTTGAAAGGCCACAGATGTGCTTTTTTTCTCTCCATTTTTTAATATCTATTATATAAAGTAAGGGGTTTCATTATGATATTTCCATATATATAGCTTGCAGCCGTAGCACTGTGGCATCTGATCCCATCAGATCTCGGAAGCTAAGCAGGGTTGAGCATGGTTAGTACTTGGATGGGAGACCGCCTGGGAACACCAGATACTGTAGGCTTGAGAGAAGGACCCAGCAGCCCACTCCCAGAAAACAATCAGCCATTGCAAACCCTATGAATAGCCGAGAAGCACTGACAAAGTGTTTTGCCTTTTGTAGGTAGGGTCACAATGAGTCTGATACCAACTCATGGCACCTAACAACAACATATATACAACATATATACAACAACAGATATATATATATATATATATATATATATATATATATATATGTGTGTGTGTGTGTGTGTGTGTGTGTGTGTGTGTGTGTGTGATATATACTTATATACATATATGTGCAATGTACTTTGAGTATATCACCCCTCTATTACTCTTTATTATCTCCCTCCCTCTTTCTATATCCCTACAATTTCTCCTTTTAATTTCAAGTCTTCTCCCTCCCCCTAATTCCTACATATGAGTGAAAATGTGTGATATTTGTCTTTCTGAGTCTGGCTTATTTCACTTAACATGATGATTTCCACTCCCATCCATTTGCCTGCAAATGACATAATTTCATTTCTTCTTTATGCAGAGTAAAACCCCATCATGTATATACACTACATTTTGTTTGTTTATCAGCTTGTCTGTCAATGGGCACTTAGGCTAGTTGCACAATTTGGCTAAAGTTAATAGTGTTACAGTAAACATAAATATGTAGAGATCTCTGTAGTAAGCTGACTTTAATTCTTTGCGGTTTATACCCAGGAGTGGTATAACTGAATCTAATGTTCTATTTTGAATCTTTTGAGGAGCCTCCATACTGACTTCCATAGTGGCTGGACTAATTTACATTTCCACCAAGAGTGGATAAGAGACTTTTTTCCCTGACATCCCCACCAGCATTTGTTCTTTGTTTTCTTGAAGCTAGCCATTCTGACTGAGGTGAAATGGAATCTCAGTGTGGTTTTGATTTGCATTTCCCTAATAGCTGAGGGTGTTGAACTTTTTTTATGTTTTTATTGGCCATTTGTATTTCCTCATTTGAAAACTCTGTTCATTTCCATTGTCCATTTATCAATTGGATTATTTGCTGTTTTATTGTCTAATTTTTTGAGTTCTTTATATATTCTAGGTATTAGCCCTCTGTCTAATGAATATTTGACAAAAATTTTCTCCTACTCTGTAGGCTCTCTCTTCACTCAATTGAGTCTTTATGTCTGCAGAACCTTTTTAATTTAATATAATTCCACTAATCTGTTTCCTGAGCTATTTGGAGTCCTAGTGAGAAAATTTTTGCCTGTACATGGATCTTCAAGTGTTTCTTCTATGTTTTCTTCTAGTAGATTCTGGTTTCAGGTCTTACATTCACATCTTTGATCCATTTTTTAGTTGATTTTTGTACAAGTTGACAGATAGGAATCTATTTTTAGTCTTCTACATGTGGATATCCAGTTTTCCCAGTACCACTTGTTAAAAAGGCTTTTTTTCCCCCACTGTATTTTTTTGGTAACTTTGTCAAGGATCACATGGCTAAAACTACTTGGGCTCACTTCTGGGTCTTCTATTCCATTGGTCTATGTGTTTACTTTTGTGCCAATACCATGCAGTTTTTGTTACCATGGCTCTGCAGTATAATTTGAAATCAAGTATTGTGATACCTCCTACATTGCTCTTATTGCTTAGAATTGCTTTAGCTATTCAGTCTTTTGTGTTTCCATATGAATTTTAGGACTTTTTTTCTATTTCTGCGAAGAATGTCATTGGAATTTTGACATGGATTCCACTTAAATTTTATATCTTTTTTGGTAATATGGACATTTTTTCTATATTTATTCTGTCAATCCATGTACATGGGAGGTTTTCCCATTTTCTAGTGCCTTCTACAATTTCTTTCTACAGGGCTTTATAGTTTTCATTGTAGAGGTATTTGACATCTTTGGTTTAGTTTACTTATTTTTAAGTCCCTCATAAAAATATCCAAGTTGCTGTTCAACAATACTATGTTCATTTCTACTCATGAAAAAAATTAATTCATTATAGTGAGTTCTTCAGAATAGGAATGATTCCTTATTACTTTGCATACAAACATCCTAATATATTTCTTCTGAATGGTAGACTTTCAAAAGATCCCTGCTGAATGAGGGTATAAATAAAACTATTGTGTACTGGTAAATCATAAAGTTACCTAAGTTTCTCAATCGTATTTTTTAGCAAAGATTCAACAGAAGGGCAAGGCTTTCAATCTCACAAAGTAATTCTTATTTTCAGATCACTTCAAATTTTATGAAATACCCCACCTGGCCTTTTGATCTTAGAATCATTCCTAGGATCAGAAGTCAAGGAGAAAAGGGAATTCAGATATTTCTCTTTTCTAAGTGCCAGGTTTCTATTGTGCAAATCCATGAAGAAGAGAAAGAACAGTTTTGGCTTCATGTTTAAATGTTCTTTTTCCATGCACCTCATGGAAAGAACTAAGATATGGTTTTATCTAACCAATAACTTTAAAGAAACTAAATTCCATAATTAGCATGATTTGCTGAAATTCACACAGTTGCTAAGTGGCAGATTGGACCAGACACATGCCTTTTGATTCTAAGGTCAGAGCTTTCTACACTGTATCACTTCTGCCAAAAGAAAGCGCCCTCTCCCTGAGGTAGGGATGCCAAGTGTTCAAGCTCAGTAACATGATGCTCTGCACAGAATTTCCCTAAAGCTCAAATAAACCATGGCTTTCTCTCTACCTGTTTTTGTTAGGTGCTGTCAAGTAGGGTCCAACTCAGAGGGTCTTCAGTGACTGATTATTTCAGGAATGGACTACCACATCCTTCTCCCATTTTTGCAGTGCTGGGGATCAAAACTGGGTCCTCCAAAGGTACAGAGAAGCACTCTACCAACTGAGATAAATCCCTACCTGTAAGTAGAATAATTATCCATGTCCTCAAACCTAAGCAGGTAAATGAGGCCATATTTGCTGTGGACTCAAGTTAAAAATCTTTTTACTGTTTTAACAATATACCAACTTCTACCCATGAGTTTTCCTAGCCATTTTTCCACAGCTAGTTGAAGCTATCTCTGATAGTTTATATATTAGGATATTGAAAAAAGTTTCATCTATTATACTAGCTTCCTTGTGCAACAATATTTACTTTTTTCATAGCTTATATTAACATTTTATGATTCTATAGCCTTTCCTTGTCCTCATCTGCACTTTATATTTTATTATTCATACATTACATTTTCTTCTTTCCTTGAATTATGTGGCCTGTTCACTACAAAATTTGAAAAACAAAACTGAGGAATATTTTTGGTAACTATGTCTTATACTTTTGACTTTGTTTTCCCTTGACTTTGTAACTAAGTATCACCCTTCTTCTAGCATTTTCTCTGCTTTATTTGGTAGTCATCATCCTAAATTTTACTTTTTGTGGTCTCATTTCATTCCCAATTACTATGTAACTGAATTATGATGACTATCATTCTGTTAAGCAGTCCCTTATGTCTACATTGCTGATCATTTCCTCTGTTACTCAAAAGACAGACATAAAGTATTTCTTTTCTTGTTTCTTCCTTTAAAGTCCATATTCAGTATGCAACCAGTTCCCTACCATGTATAAAAACTTGGAGTTAAAATGATTTCTTTAAACATTCTGTGAGCCAGTTTATGCTCAGTGAATGAACATTTCCATAACCACTCATTTATCTTTTTCATTAACCCTTTCCTTATTTTTCCATTTCCCCAGACAGCATGAGCCACATTCCTCTATCAGTTTATGGCTAAGTTTAATTTTGAGTTGCTTAACAATAATACCACATTTCTTTAAAGGTCTTCTCACTTTCTCAATTATTCCCAACCTTCTTTTAGTTAGAAATTTGTACCTCCAAATCTGGTGGATTAGTCCAATCTTGTTATTTGGAATGGGAGTTGCATGCACATATAATGAAGTGTATTTGAATCAGAAAAATTGTAAGCCTTCATCAAGTTCTGTATACAAAAGGAGTTTCTAAATTGTCTGAAAACAGTTTCTTATAAGTTTCCTCTGGATAGGAATCAGGAAACCTAGGTTGTGGTGTTGCCTCCATCATTAATTAAAGCATAATTTTGGGACAGTTTCTTAACATCTACACTTAATGTGGAAATACAACTCTCCTTGTGATACCATTAAGGTGAATAATTTATTCATCAACCATGCTCTCAAAGACTGCTCAAAGTAAACTAAAGCCAATCTTAAATGACATTATAACAAATTCTGAATAAATTATATCCATATTAATGAGTTTGAACTATATTTTTAAGTTTGGGGACTTAATGACATAAGACTCATTTACTTAAATTGATTAAGAAGATATTAATTTAAAGAAATGAAAAAAGAAATAATGTGAATCTCCAAGAGCCAAATGAATAGGAGGAAGCAGGGATGTGATTTCAAGGCTAGGCAATCCAAAAAATTACTTTGAAAGATTTTTTTAAATTTTGAATTAACTCGAATACAATATTTCTTTTTTTTTACTTTAATATTTTTTGTATTTTATTATTTTTCTTTTCTTTTTTATATGAGATAAGTTCTCATTATATCCCCCAAGCTGGCCTCAAACTTAAACACCTCTGCCTCAGCCTCCCAAACACCTGTGACTACAGGTGCACTTGTGTTCACCTGACAAGAAAGAACAGTTAGGAATAAAGGTGTACACACTGGCTTAATAAGGGTAAAATGACCCTTAAGCCTTCAAAGGATGGAGGAATCTGATGAGTATTTGTTGAACCCGAGCTGGCTCCTCAACCAGGGAGGGATGCCTGGGGCCCACAGAGAAACCAATGCTTGAGGAGCCAAAGATAGGTGTGACATGGTTTATCCTGGGGCATTCTCTGTCCCCTCCCTGGTGCCATTGCTCATGGCCGTTGTCCTTTGCATGCCCTGTTGCCTCTCTATGCCCCCCAGTCCTCTCTGCAGCCCATCCTTTCCCTGTGTCCTGTTCTCTCTGTACCTGGTGCTGGTAAAGGGGCTTCTTAAGGCTTTTACACAATACTGGATAATTGCCAAGACCATTGCCCAATCACATCAGTTACATGGGATTACATCATAGTAATATTGTGCACATGTGCCAGTCTGTGTCCCCCTTATCTCAGCCAATATCCATCACCCTGACCTGGCCTAACTGTATTGTATTTACAATTTTTTTTATTAGAAATTTTTAATGTATATCATAATGTGATTCATTTTGTCATGATTTTCATTGTGACAATTTTCATATATGCAATTTGATAAGCATTGTTCATATAGGTTACCCCTTGCCCTCCTCTATGTTTCCCCCCCTCCCCCCTTCCCATCTAAGTTTCCCATCCAAGTCTTCTCTATCTTTTACTATATAGTATTTTTCTATATGTCCTTGGGTTCCATTTCTGTTTAAGATAGAAACTTTTCCTGTAGTGGTCTTTGTTTCTATCTTGTTAGAACAATTACATGGAATTTCTAGTCTATTTATATTGACATCATTCTTATCTTCCCTCCCCCCCCTTTTAATGTGATCTGACCTTTGAGTAGGATTCTTCCTTCTTGTAATTTTGAGTCAGCTCTCTCATATGAGTGAGAACACGTGTTGTTTCTTTCTGAACTTGTGTTCGTTCACTTAAAATAATTTTCTCTAATTCCATCCATTTTGCTGCGAATGACCCTATTTCATTTTTCTTGATTGCTGAATAGTACTCCATTGTGTATATATACCACAGTTTTTTTATCCATTCTTCTGTTGAAGGGCACTTTGGTTGATTCCATATCTTTGCTATTGTGAAAAGCGCTGCATTGAACATGGAGATGCAGGTGTCTCTGTGGTATGATGATTCATCTCCCTTTGGGTAAATTCCCAATAGTGTTATAGCTGGGTCATATGGTAGATCTATTTTTAGTTTTTTGAGATACCTCCATACTGATTTCCATAGTGGTTGTACCAATTTACAGCTCCACCAACAATGTAGAAGTGTTCCCTTTTCCCTGCAACCTCGCCAGCATTTGTTGTTGTTTGTTTTATTGATCTTGGCCATTCTTGAATACAATATTTCTAACAAGCTTAAAATGAAATGACTCTGTAGCTATTGCTTTCTTTCTTTAGTCCCCACTTCAGGTTCAAAACGGGCTTAGTCATCCCTCAAATTGATATAAAGAATTTAGCAAAAAAATCTTTGAAAATTTGCTATTTCATATCTTACCTTCTTGTTGTTCTTGTTGTTCTTGTTGTTGTTAGGTGCCATCGAGTCATGTCTGACTCCTAGCGACCCTATGTACAACAGAATGAAACACTCCCTGTCACTGTGCCATGCCCAGCACTATTGCCAGTGCTTCTCTGCTATCCGTAGGGTTTTCAATGGCAGATTGTTTTGGAAGTGGATATCCAGGTCTTTCTCCCTAGCCTTCAGCACCTGGTATCCCTAGGCCAACACTGAGATCAAGTGGGATCAGATGCCAGGATGCTATGGCTCCAGACATATCTTTCCTAAAGTTAGTAAATAACATTTTGTTCTAATGGTTATTATTATTAAAATTTAACAAGCTCAACACTTAATATAAAATATGGTAACACTTTTAAAAAGTTAAAAAACTAGTTGGGAAGCTGAGGCTAGATTACAAGTCTGAGGCCTTCCTGGGCTGCATAGTGAAACTCTGCCTCAAGAAAAAAGAAAGGTTAAAAGCAGTATTTGAGTACCAAATACCAGTGTCAATACCCTTCTGAAGCAATCTCAAAATAATTAGCCCTTAAAAACCTACAAATAGCAGAGAAGCACTGACATAGTGCCAGGCATGGCAAAGTGTCAGGGATAGTTTAATTTTGTTGAATATAGGATTGCTATGAGTAGGACCCAACTCAATAGCACCTAACAATACCAATAGATAAGTATGATCCCCAGCCACATGGAATGAAATACAAGACTCAAAACAGAATACGAGTAAAGAAATAAAAATAATAGAGAAAGAAACTCATCCTTCTGCCCCAACATCCCTACATAAACACACACACACACACACACACACACACACACACACACACACACAAAGTGCATCACAAAAATTCTTTACATAGTTCCAAAATTGAAGGACACCTGTTAATAAAATCATGTTAATTGATCTTGCATGGATAGTAGGATAAATTTGAGGTTAACATTTTGGTATACCTAAAGAGATCATCTCCCATGTGTCTGTCAACTTGCCATGCTGTAGAGGTTTGAGCATCTCTGTGATGCTGAAAGCTATGCCATCAGTATTTAGAGATCAGTAGAGCCACCCATGGTGGACATTTGCTGATGTGGCACAACTTAAAATGAGAAGCAATACAAAGGTTGCAACAATAAGCTCAAACATAAAAAGATCATGTGCATGACACAGTGTCAGGGAATGTTTCATCCTGTTATACATAGGGTCTCTATGAGTCAGACCCAACTCCATGGCACCTAACAACAACAACAACAACAAAAATGTCTTAGATGTTCTCAGTACACAGGGGACAGAATCTCACTAAAGATAGAGACTAGAAGACCTCATCTGAGCTACACAGGAAGCCAGGAGAAGGGTCTTTCCTCTAAGCTGAAGGTAGAGTTTTAAAGGGAAAACTGCAACCTAATATCAGCAGATATCTGGCATAAGGGCTCAAAGTAAAAGAACGTTCAGAGGATAGTAAACCCAGCTGGGAAAAAGGGAAGGGATGAGTTCACTCATTTGCATAAAATTTAGAGAACAAGATACTTTTCCTCGGCCTTTATGAAAACTGTCTTTAATTTTAGGTAAATATCACAGAAAATATCACTGTTGGAAAAATCATTTTAAGCTGGGTGCAGAGGCATTCCTCTAAGCATTCAGGATACTGAGGCAAGAGGGTTGTGAGTTCAAGGCCAGCCTGGGTCACCAGGCTATTTCTCTCAAATAACAACAACAGCAGCAACAACAATAATAATAAATCATGGGCTTTTAAGTAATTCAAGGAAATATATTAATATCTAATTTTAAAGGACATGAAACTCAAGATTCCAGGTTACCACCAGCTTGAAATGTTGCATTTACTCAGTAATTATACAAAAAGCTCATTTTAGACAACATAGGACCAAAATTATCTATGGAAGAGATATTGAGTGTCTTCAGAAAAGTGTATTTGAACATAGTCATACAAACAGCAAAACATAATTTTTCAATGTGAGAATTACATTCACTTGAAATCTGCATATTAGTAAACTACTAGTTTAATATTTATACATAAGTAAGAAGCAAATGGAGGGTAGAAAGCTATATAGATGGATAATCTACTCCCTCCTTGTGGCAAAAATAAATTATTAAAGACCCATCTGACAGAGTTTAAAAATTGCATTGTGGCTTAATAAGTCTTAGTTGAATTTCCACATCAGTATATGTAGGTTAAAAACATGACAAGTTAACTTTTGAATGGAGACATAGTGTACTTCTAAAAGTTAAAATTTCATTAATTCCAAAATGTTTCACTCTTTTTAATCTCTCAGCCCTTTGCTCTGAGAATCAATAGATCTCTCTGAGAAAACAAGTGATAAAAGATATGTGACTCTTTTATAGTTTTCATATCAATATTTCTTGCTGTTTCAATTTTTTCAGTTTTGAAATGTGTGCTATTTGGAATCATGTTTCCACTGATCTAAATTAACTTTTGTACACAGTTAGAATAAAAGTTTTAATTATCATTAGTCATTGAGGCATCAGATAATTCCTTGATTTTTCTATGTCCTCTCTTTACATCTTAAAATTCAAAGATAGAAATCTCATTGTACCATCACCACGACCTCAAATGTTATAGATTTGTGCTTGTACTTAGCTTCATATTAAAGTATAAACTCTTTTGGGAATGAGTTTCAATCTCAGAGAGAGGCACAATATTGATAAGGTGTTTAGCCATTTGGTCCCTAATGACCACTTAATGCACTCAAGAGTGATACATAAAAAGATTTCCTACCAAATAAAAATGTCCCAAAGTCCCTAAAGGAATTTCTGACCTTGATCATCTAAAACTAATTAAATGAAAAGAGAGCTAGCAATTTGGGTAATTGAGATTGCTAGATAGTACTAAGTAAATATAAAATGATGTAATTATCTGTAAATTTCCAACCATCAGTCTTATAGACTCTAAGAGATTTCAAAACAATTTGAAGAATCTTATCCTGAGTTTGTTTTTATAATAAGAAAACTATATTTTCGGTTTGGTGTTCATCTTTCCCCATAAATCAGGCAGATTTGTTTTTCTTGGGGAATCCTAGTTGACTACCAATACTGGATGCAATTTGCAACAGAACTTTGTCTTTCTGCATATACTCTTTTTGAAGAAACAAGTACACATATGGTCCTAAGAAATTGGCTCACTATATCCACTTGACCTTCTCTAAGAGGTTTTGGCAAATACCCAGTAAGAATTAAGTGACTAAGCTATAATTTCTATCTTTAAATTTCTTAGTTCATTAAGCTTATTCTTTTTTTTTTTCCCGGTACTGGGGGTTGAACCCAGGGCCTTGCACTTGCATGTTTTGCAAGTTCTGGGTCACTGAACTGCACCCCCAGCCCATTTTTTACTGTTTGAGATAGTGTTCCCTAAATTACACACACTGCCTCTGGTCTCGAACTTGCCATCCTCCTGCCTCTGCCTCCTGAGTCGCTAGGATTACAGGCATGTGCCACCACACCTGGCTATTGAGCTTATTCTTATCTTTTCTCTTGAATAAAGATTTTAAGTCAGACATTCTGGTACATGCCTGTAATCCCAGCAACTTGGAGGCAGAGACAAGAGTATCCCAAGTTTGGGGCCAGAGGCAGCCTGCATAATTTAGTGAGACATTGACTCAACATTTTTAAAAAATTTAAAGTGAGATGGAGGTGCCTCACAGTGGTAGAGTACTAGCAAAGTGTTTGTGAGGCTTTGGGTTCAATCCCCAAAGACTACACACACACACACACACACACACACACACACACACACACGAGCATAAAATGATAAAGAAAAGGGAAATAAAAGCCAAGTAAGTCCCCAAAAGCCAAATAGAATAAAAGAATATTTTTCAGCATATTTACATACAGCCTTTATTCATTCATTCATTCATTCATTCATTCTTTCTTTCTTTTATGTGTGTGATACTGGGGTTTGAACTGAGGGCCTCATGCATGCATACTTCGCAAGTACTGGACCACTGAGCTGCACTCTCAGCCCATTTTTTTACTTTTTGAGACAGGGTCTCACTAAATTATGCATACTGCCTCTGGTCTTGAACTTGCGATCCTCCTGCCTCTGCCTCCCGAGTCTCTGGGATTATAGACGTGCGCCACTGCACCTGGCTTCATTCATTAAATATTTACTCACCACCTAATATGCAAAAGTTACTATTCTAGCTACTGGTTATAAAAAGTAAATAAAGCAATAACGTCATCCCTACTCTAATGGGGTTTATATTTTAGAAGGAATGGGCAATTAAAAAGTAAACAAATAATGGACACCATAACTCCAAATAAAATAACTTTAATTATTTAATATACCAGGACAAATAAACTTCATACATAAATATTGAAATATATATAAGCACATATAAATACAAACATACAAGTTTGACATCTGCTAGTCAAAAACTAGGATGATGTTTGCATTAAGCATTTGTAACCACGAAAATAGTTCTCAGAACAAAGATGTTAAGAAAGACAGTGTCACAAAAGATTTTTTAAAAGAACCAGTTAAAGGGAAAGCAAAGTATTTTTCTCCAGATTCATTCAATTCTTTGAATAATGTCTTGAACATTTATGTACATTTATGACACCAATCAAAAGAGACAATGGCAATAAACAATGACAGCATTGTCATATCTGCTTGGAATCCAACTAACTAGATTATTAGCTTTCTTCTCACTTGGCAACAATTAAAATACCAATCTTAACACAATTTATGAGTAAATAAGTGACTAGATGCCATTGTGAATGTTGGTCAGAAGATTGTTAGAAATAGCTCATACCAGTTCACAAGAGCCAATAGTGAAATTTCCAGGATTTGGTCATCTGACTAACATGCTATTGGGAGTTTGCATCCACCATGATGGGAGAACTTACACCACAGAAATCATCAAATACTAAATATCAGGACTTCTTTTTAAAAAGTCAGTTGCTAAAAAATTTACCACTGCTTCCAGTTAACAAATACAGTAATATTAGAAGGTATCATTTTTTCAAGTCTAATTTGAGAACTCAGTAGTTAAGAATATGCTAAGTAGTGTGCTAAATTACAACCATACCTAACTATCACAACAGCCCTTTGAGATTAGACTACCCTTAACTGCATTTTCCAAAGAGAAAAGTGAACTATGGGGAGATCAAGTGAACTGCCCAGTGTTGTGTAACTAATGGTCAAGGCAACTCTCAAACCCTCAAGGGTTCTCAAACCCTCACTCTTCACCTAAATAAACTGAGAGTGTTACCTGAAACAGGATCTGAAGAGAGCCAGCCGCTGAGCTCCTTTTCTTGAATTTACTCCAAGCCTGGATAGTATACCCTCAAAGATATTATAGGTACCATTGACTAATTACCCAAACCCATCCTGTCATCCTCCCTTTAACACACTTCTTTCCTAGCTTATAGAGCCCTACCAAGTTGATGGTAATATTCTCAAGGACAATGTTTAGATTTTTAGGTAATATTGTTCAATAACACAGATCATTCTGTTTTTCTGTTGACCTTCTAAAAAGGCTTATTGACCTTCATTTCCAGTGCAACCATATTTGATTTTGTGTGGTTTTCTCTTATGTGGTAATATATGATATTAGCCAAAAAGTTGATCTTGGAAAGATCAGCACTGCTAAAAGTTCTAAAATACAAAATTTATATTAGGTAAAAGTAATAACTCTGGGTTTTGTGTTGTTTTTTGTTTGTTGTTTTATTTTCTAGTGCTGGGTGGTTGAATCCAGGTCTCACACATGGGAGACAAGGCAAGTGCTATACCAATGAGCTGTACCCCTAGCCCATTTCTTACTTTTCATTTTGAGACAGAGTCTCAAGGCCTCTGCCTTCACACTTGCAATCCTCCTGCCTCTGCCTCCCTAGTCACTGGAATAACAGGCTTGTGCCACTGTGCTCAGTGCTCCTTGACTTTTTAAATTCGTTCTTTAAGAGACCACAATTAAGGATAGTTAATTTTGCTTTCATTACATCTGAAAGAAAAGAAACAAATTCACAGGGTCTGAAGGGGAGAAAGAGATCAAGGAACAGGAATAAATCACTAAAATCTGGTTCTAATGCTTTAGCACCCAGGCCAGATTTCTTACATAGAAAAATCTTTATAATATTAATAATTATTATGATATATCTCTCTGACCTATTAATAGCTTAGCCTATTTTCATGTTGTTTCTCTGTGAAGCTTTATTTTGTCATGTCTTATTAATCATGTATATATCTTTGTGACATTTAACCACATTATGAAATGTATAGTTTACATTAGAATCCTTGAATATGTTGAAGCCAGTATTACCAATTATCTAATCTTGATGCTTATATTTTCATATATTGGAAGTAATGGCCAAAGTAAGCATCTGACTAATTCAATCTCAAAAAAAAAATTTAAATTGTGGTTATTATTGTTAACTCATTTGATATATGAAGCTATTTATAATTTTTCATTTTAAAACTTTCCTTCCCTATTGTTGTTGTTGTTAGGTGCCCTCAATTGGAGTCCGACTCATAGTGACCCTATGTACAGCAGATTAAAACACTTCTCGATTCTGTGCCAGGCACACCATCTTCTGTATATTTAAGCCCATTGTTGCAGACACTGTGTCAATCCATCTGGTAGAGGGTTTTCCTCTTTTGCATTGACCTGCCACTCTCCCAAATGTGATGTCTTTCTCCAGGCACTGATCTCTCCTGACTACATGTCCAAAATATATAAGATGCAGTCAGGTCATTCTTGTTTCCAAGGAGCACTCTGGTTTCACTTCTTCTAGGACAGACCTGTTGGTTCTTTTGGCAGTACGTGGTATATTCAATAGACATCTCCAGCACCAAAATTCAAAAGCATCAATTCTTCTCCTGTCTCCCTTATTCAATGTCCAGCTTTCACAACCATATATGACTGAAAGTACCATGGCATGAGTCAGATGCACCTTCGTCTTCATTGTGACATCTTTGCTTTTCAATACTCTAAAGAGATCTTTTGCCACAGCTTTTCCTAGAGCAATGCCTCTTTTAACTTCTTGACTGTTGCTTCCATGGGTGTTGATTATAGAGCCAAGCAAAGCAAAATCTTGGACAACCTCAATCTTTTCTCCATGAATTGTGAAGTTGCGTGCTGATCCAGTCATAAGGATTTTAGTTTTGTTGATGTTTAGTCACACCCATACTGAAGGCTATGATCTTTGATCTTCATCAATAAATGTTTTAAATCCTCTTCACTTTCAGCAAGCAGAGTTGTGTCATCTGCATAACGCAGGTTGTTAATAAGTCTTCCTCCAAACCTGATGCCACATTCTTCCTCATAAAGTCCAGCTTCTCAGATTATTTGCTCAGCGTATTAATTGAAGAGATAGGGTGAAAGTATACAGCCCTTCCACACACCTTTCTCAACTTTAAACCAGGCAGTGTTTCCTTGTTCTATTCGAACAACTGCCTCCTGGTTCACGTACAGATTGCTCATGAGTCCAATTAGGTGCTCTGGTATTCCCATTTTCTGAAGTGTTGTCCATAATTTATTATGATGCACACAGTCAAATGCCTTTGCATAGTCAATAAAACATAGATAGACATCTTTCTGATATTCTCTGCTTTTGGCTAATATCCACCTGACATCAGTAATGATGTCCCTGGTTCCCCACCCTCTTCTGAATCCAGCTTGATTTTCTGGTAATTCCTTGTCTATAGTCACTTCTGCAGTCTCTTTTGAATGATCTTCAGTAAAATTTTACTTGCATGTGATATTAATAATATTGTCGGATAGTTTGCACATTCAGTTGGATCCCCTTTTTTGGCAATAGGCACAAATATGGATCTCTTCCAGTCAGTTGTCCAAGTAACTATTTTCCAAATCTGTTGGCATAAACATGTTAACACCTCCAGTGCTGCATCTGTTTGTTGCTTATGATTATCTAACTCAAAATGGCCGATGCCAGTCCATTTTAGCTCACTGATGCCTAGAATGTCAATGTTTATGCATTCCATTTCTCTTTTAACAATTTCTAATTTTCCTAGATTCATACTATGTACATTCCATGTTCCAATTATTAATGGATGTTTACAGTTGTTTCTCCTCATTTTGAATCATGCCACATCAGCAAGTGGAGGTCCCTGGGGCTTTACTCCATTTCCGTCATCATGGTAGACTCTACTTTAAGGAGGCAACTCTTCCCCAGTAGTCTTTTGAGTGTCGTCCAACCTGGGGGCTCATTTTCTAGCACTACATCTGACAGTGTTTCTTTGCTATTCATAGGGTTTTCAATGGCTAGTTGTTTCAGGAATGGCTTGCCAGTGCCTCCTTCCTAGTCTGTCTTAGTCTGGAAGCTCAGCTGAAATCTGTTCATCAGGAGTAATCCTGCTGGTATGTGAGATACCAGTGGCATAGCTTTCAGCCTCATTGCAACACACAAGCTCCCAGAGTGTGGCAAACTGACAGATGTGTGGGGGTCCTTATCTATAATGACATAAATATCTTACTGGTAGCACATTTAACAGTCTGGGCTTCCTGGTGGTTATAGGGAGCATGGAGTCAGATTTTATTATATTTAAGTCAGTCATATATGTAGTCATTAATTCCATGTATGTATGAAATTACCCCAATGTCTGTCAGCTTGCCTCACTCTGGAGGCTTGTGTGTTGTGATGAGGCTAGAAGCTATGCCACTGGTGTCTCAGAAACCAGCAGGGTTACCCATAGTGGACAGGTTTCAGATGAGCTTCCAGACTAAGACAGACTAGGAAGGAGGCACTTGTGAGCCACTCCCGAAACAACTAGCCATTGAAAACCCTATGAATAGCAAAGAAACACTGTCAGATATAGTGCCAGAAAATGAGCCCCCCAGGTTGGAAGGCACTCAAAAGACTACTGGAGAAGAGTTGCCTCCTCAAAGTAGAGTCTACCGTGATGACTGAAATGGAGTAAAGCCCCAGGGACCTCCATTTGCTGATGTGGCACAACTCAAAATGAGGAGAAACAACTGTAAATATCCATTAATAATTGGAACATGGAATGTATGTAGTATGAATCTAGGAAAATTAGAAATTGTTAAAAGAGAAATGAAGCACATAAACATTGTCATTCTAGGCATCAGTGAGGTAAAATTGCCTGGCATGGGCCATTTTGAGTCAGATAATCACATGGTCTACTATGCTGGGAATGATAATCTAAAGAGAAATGGCATTACATTCATCATCAAAAAGGACATTTCAAGATCTGTCCTGAAATACAATGCTGTCAGTGATAGAATAATACCCATAAGCCTATGAGGAAGGCCAGTTAATATGACTATTATTCAGATTTATGCACCCACCACTAAGGCCACAAATGAAGAAAGGGGAGATTTCTGTCAGCTTCTTCAATCTGAAATAGATCAAACACGCAATCAAGACATACTGATAATCACAGGTGACTGGAATGCAAAGGTTGGAAACAAAGAAAAAGGCTGAGTAGTTGGAAAACATGGTCTTGGTGACAGAAACAAAGCTGGGGATTGCATGATAGAATTTTGTCAGACCAATGACCTTTTCATTGCAAATACATTTTTTCAACATCATAAACAGAGACTATACACATGGACTTCACCAGACGGAACATAAAGGAATCAAATTGACTACGTATGTGGAAAGAGACGATGGAAAAGCTCTGTACAAAATGTGAAAACAAGACCAGGTGCTGACTGTGGATCAGACCATCAACTTCTCATATGCAAGTTCAAACTGAAGCTGAAGAAAATTAGAACAAGTATACAAGAGCCGCGGTATGACCTTGAGTATATCCCACCTGAGTTCAGAGACCACCTCAAGAATACATTTAACTCATTAGACACAAATGATAGGAGACCAGAGGAGTTGTGGCATGACATAAAAGATATAATTCAAGAAGGAAGCAAAAAGTTATTAAAAAGATAAGAAAAGAAGAAAAGACCAAATTATATGTCAAAAGAGACACTAGAACTTGCCCTTTAACTTCGAGCAGCTAAAGTAAAAGAAAGACATGATGAAGTTAAGGAACTAAACAGAAGATTTCAGAAAGCAGCTCGAGAAGAAAAAAACAAATATTATAATGACATGTGCAAAGAGCTGGAGGCAGAAAACAAAAGGGAAGAACACGCTCTGTTTCTCAAGCTTAAGGAAGTGAAGAAAAAATTCAAGCCTCAAGTGGCAGTAGTGAAAGATTCTGCAAGGAAAATATTAAAAGATGCAGGAAACATCAAAAGAACATGGAAGGAATACACAGAATCATCATACAAGAAAGAATTGGTAGATGACCAACCACTCCAAGAGGTTGCATATGAAGAGGAACCAATGGTATTGAAGGATAAAGTGGAAACTGCCCTGAAAGAACTGGCAAAACACAAGACTCCAGGAATTGATGGGATACCAATAGAGATGTTTCAACAAACAGATGCAGCACTGGAAGTGTTACCATGTTTATGCCAACAGATTTGGAAAACAGCTACTTGGCCAACTGACTGGAAGAGATCCATATTTGTGCCTATTCCCAAAAAAGGGGATCCAACTGAATGTGCAAATTATCCGACAATATCATTAATATCACACACAAGCAAAATTTTACTAAAGATCATTCAAAAGTGACTGCAAATGGGAATACCAGAACACCTAATTGCGCTCATGAGAAATCTATACATGAACCAGGAGGCAGTTGTTTGAATAGAACAAGGAAACACTGCCTGGTTTAAAGTTGAGAAAGGTGTGTGGAAGGGCTATATACTTTCACCCTATCTCTTCAATTTATACGCTGTGCAAATAATCCGAGAAGCTGGACTTTATGAGGAAGAATGTGGCATCAGGACTGGAGGAAGACTTATTAACAACCTGCGTTATGTTTCATAAAGATATGCCTAAAATGCCTCCTCAAGAACATTATTTTTTCCATCCTATTCTACTTATTTCTGTTAACAAATTTCTCAGAATTTACATCTATAAAAAGAAAAACTATATTAGAATGATGCTATACCTCATCCTTAATAATTACTTACAAAACTTTGAGGCATTGGTATTTTGCTGAGTTGTGAAATGTTAATTATCAGAAAGATAAGTCTATCAAAAGCAAGGTTTTGAAGGGCCATGGAGTCCTATGAAATGTTTTTTATTATGTTTAAATATATATTGAAAGGCATTTGACAGAGAAATATCATTGGATGATCAATGAAAGACTTTCTAACACAAAAAGATATTATTGATATGTTTACATGGTGAAATGGAATTAAAATAGGAATGAAAAAAGAAAAACGAAAACTGGAAAATTTCTTGTTAAGAAACATAATTATATTTTAACTGGATGATGTGAATAGCAAATTGCTTCAGTACTCAGCAATCATTCTGTAAATTTAAAAATGAATAATATTATCTTAAGATATAAACATTGGATTTCTCTAGGAAGTTTTTCCTTCCATTTTCTTTTACTTTTCCAAAAATTTCATTTTTTTAATTAAACAATGAAATACCTTTCAACACAACTTTTAAAGAAAACACTGTGCTTGAATTTCTCTGTCCATTGATTGACACACAGAAATGTGCTAAAATATTTGAAAATCATAAATTCATCAGTAAAATGAAACTTGCAAAATATTCCACTAAAACAAGTAGTCACTTATTTTTCAAGCTGTGAACATAATTATGTTTCTTTAAATAGTAAATAAAACATGCATTAGTTGTCCCTTAAAATATATTTATCATCTCTAAGTCTAAAATGTGGTTTTGAATAATATTTTATCAATATATTCCCAAAACCCTTTTTTACCTTTAATCACAGAGAGCTTGACTTCAAAAAGAAATTCAAAACCTTTTTGGTAGATGCTTTGATAGGTTGTATCTGTCCACTTTATAGCTTTTGGCTCTACGGATTCCCATATGCTTAAGTAGTTCACATTTATTCAAATCTTTACCAAATTAGGGCATGGGGATGATTATTCTTTAAAATAGGTAACATTAAGGCTTTTCTGCCAGAACATAAAAATAAGGAGTATTCTTTATATTCATAGAAAGAAATCTTTTGAGTTTGTTGTCTAATTTGTGGTCAGTTCAAATTCTAATTTTTCTGCTTTTAAAAAGAAAAATTTAGTAGCAACCATTGGGAAGTATAATACCATGTCAATAAAAACACTCTCTCACTCTTCTCATAAATTTATGAATTTTTCTTGCTAAAAGTCTTAAAAATTAAAAAATCCAACATTCTGATATAAATTCTAATCAACTTTAATTTTAATTAGTAGCTCTGAAAAGTATCTACAAAACACTATTTTCTGGAAATTGACAGATACTTAAAAGTAAACTTTCACAGTGTGTCTACATTTTCAGTTCCCACCAGAATTATACTCCAAGAGCCATATTCATTACAGGCAATATGAAAGAACTTACTTGACAGTCATCTTTCATTAAAAACTATTTTCAGGAGAAACAAAGATGGTAAACAGATAATACACACCTTCTGACCCGGAGTAAAAGGAAGCCTTAATCAATAGTTTAGAACACACATTGACTAGATAGAGTAATAAATTAGATTAGAGACAGTGGAAAGGGGAGCAATGCACTCTCAATTCAAGGCTCAGAAGACCTACACAAAAAGCAGCAACTGAGTTGCTATTTCCCAGATTGCAGAACACCGACACTCAGAGAAGAATCCAGGCACACATCCACAGGTGCCTGCACCCTACACAGAGGCCAACACCAACTTGGCATCACACCAACACCTTGCCAAGGGGACACGGACAGCACCCTCCACAGAGAAGAAATGGTGAGTTAGCCTGAAACATCAGGTTTAGTGGCCATCTCTACGCTGCAAGGCCAGGGCAGGTGGCAAGCGTATGCTGGTCCAAAAGCCTTCCGCAGGAGTGCAGCCCTCAGATCCACCAGAGGTGAAACATTATCATCCTGACATGTATGCAGGGAGTGAATGCAGTAGGGGATGGGGAACATGGGCAGATTGAGTGCATGCAGAGTCTAGCGGTGGTCCACCTGCCTCCCTCCTGTTGTGGCAGGGCAGTTGCATGGCAGTACTTTTGCACAGATACACGGGCACATGGGCACTTAGACCCCAGATCCACCAGAGGCAATTCAATATTGTCTCACTAAAATTTAGAAATGTAGGAAACCTATCACTGCCCACACAGATGACACTCAGCACAGCTTCATGGACTTTAAGCATGTGGTCCCACCAAAAATAGTCCTAATCTTCCTACCTGACCATCATAAACTTCTACCTCCCGTGCTCATGCTTCTTAACTAATGCAATTGCTCTTCTTTCTCTTCCTTCTACTGCCTCTCCCTTCTTACTGTCTCCAACAATACTCAGACCTCTTGAGGCTCAAAATTGAACATGGAACTATTTGGGACAATGAGATAACATTTTCTGTCTCTTTTCAAAACACTTCCAGCAGGTTATAGATTAGATTTTCTATGGGCCTTTAAATTTCTTGTAATGATACACAATTGATGACCAGGAAAGGACAGAAACAAGAAACCCATCAAGATATTGGTAACTGGGAGCACTTATGCTATTTTATGGAATGAAATCCTGCCTGATTTGAGAATCAGAAATAAAATGAATTAAGATATTTTTTAAAAATATTTGGGTAATGTCCTGATTCTTACTTTAATATTCTGAAGGTCAAGAAAATGTATGCCCTATAGCTAGCATTCCATAAGAATATCTTCCCATCAATTAGTATTGTACTATGCTTCATTTCCAGCTTGGTAACTTAAGACCAACTTCATGAATCCAGAGATACTTCCAATAACATATTCCATTATGTGGATCTCAGGTGTGGGTTGTAAATGAAAACAACAAGTGAAGTCTAAACAAGCTCTTTACACTATTTTCAGGGATAGAGGAGCCACAATGACAGGCCCCTTGGGCAGGGTCACTGCCATATTTATCTCAGTGTCCACAGCACTCAGGGTAACTATTGGCTCCACATGACCTCAATGTATATTGGATGGTGAAGTCATTGTTAGATAGTTGCACAATTTTACCGCAGAAATAGACCTAGAAATCATTTAATCTAGCTTCTTATTTTCTAGATGAAGAAACTGAAACCTAGAAAAAACTCCATCTTCTCAAAGCCTTGGGAACTTGCCCAAAATTTAATAGTCATGTGTCTGACATAGCAATTAGTCATGTTTCCACAACATTCTGCTTGAAAAACTTTGTGTTTTTACAGCACTTTAAAGAGATGATATCCCAATGAATAAATAATTGAAAAAGTAAACTCATTTGGTATAACATATTAATTCAGTTGAAGATTGCATCCATCTCACATATTATAATTGTTAATATTAAATTTAGTGGTGTTTTCCTCACCACAAACCTACCCAACTATTACCCCATACTGAGTCCTGAACCAGCTGCTCTGTTTAATCTGGCTTTGCTTAATAAATCTAATTTTATTGTTCCCAGTAGCCTTAGGCAGAAACTGTTTGATAATACACAGCTGAAATCCACTAAACCAAATTCATTTACCTCATTTTAATTGGATAGGGTTCCTGATCAGATAATTCTCTGCCTTCAAGGAATGTAATTATAGGAACAATTGGTTGAAACCTCTTGAGATAGTGAGATCCCATGGAGACTAATGTAAATTCCTTACATGAGTCTACGTGAACCCTTGTCTACTACCACTGGCCTCACTGCCATTTGCTCCCCACTCAAAATATCTCTCTTCTGTGTGTATCCAGAAAAGGTGCATAAGTGTTAAGGAAACATAAAAATGCAAGCCCACAAAGAATATTTGAATTCCTCATACTTTGCATGCTGCTCCTGATACACTATCTGCAACCCATAATACCAACATCTGGGAAATTGAGTTAACAGCATTAAAAATGCCTGCACATGTCATAGAGCCCCATCTTTTGTACCCAAGTTAGACAGTTTCTAATGATAACAAACAGTTAAACATCTCCAAGAAAGGAGCTAAAATAACCTCCTTTGGTATCTATCATACGAGCTATGTTAAACTGATGGAGTGACTATGGTATAGACCATGTTCTCATGATCCAGATGGCCCTTTCTTACACAATGGAATTCTCCTTAGATGTCAACAAAACAAGAGTGTGTTTGTCTTTTCAGAGTCATGTATGAGAAGATACACAATCTGGCTAGTGCAAAGGAGAAGAGAAAAAGAAGAAGAAATAAGAAATGGGGGACAGAGCCTTTCTTGGTTAAAACATTCATTCTCCTATAACATCAACATTTAAAGACTATGTGTCCCACTTTGCTTAGCTAACACTTTTGGAAGGCATATGTGTGAAACAAACATAGTCCTTTTAGCATAGACATTGTTTCTAAGAGATAATGAATCACAATCAAAATCCTTTACCTTCTGGCCATCTGCTGGCAAAACACCAGAAGTCAGAAGTCTCACATTTCATACTAATGGAGTCTATCTACATACAAGTTTTGAGGATTTACCCAATGTGTCTTCTAAAAAGTAAAGGGTAAATATCTAGTTGTACATGGGGGCACACATCTGTAATACCAACACCATGGAGGCTGAGGCAGGAGGATTGCTGCAAATTCAAGGCCAGTCTGGTTATTTTTAAAGTACATCAATCTATGAGGCAAACGGGGCTGGGATTTAGCTCAGTTGGTAGAGCACTATGCTGCAGTCTCCAAGGTCCGGAGCTTGATTCTCAGCACCGCAAAAATGGGAGAAGGGCCTGGCAATCCACTCCCAAGGCAATCCGGAAACAGTCAGGAATTGAAAACCCTATGAGGGTTGCTATAAGTCGGATACCAACTCGAGGGCACCTAACAACAAAAACAATGAGACAAATACTAGTAGCTCTATTTTTTTTTACATAGTAGGAAATAACATAATTTGCTTAAGATAATATAAAAGTAGTTTCCAGGTTCAAAAACTGTTGTTTCTGGTTCTAAAACCATATAGTATTTCTGTTTGGGTCAGACAGGAAAAAAAAAAGGGGTTTTTTTTCACCTTCTTATTTCTCCTAAAAAGAAATACAAAACTATTTTCTAGTGAAAAATAATTTTTACATATTTTGGTTACCAGAAAGTTACATTTTTTTACTGGAAAATTCATTTTCTACATGATGTCTTAAATAAGGAAGCCAGGTCTTATATTTACCTCTTTTGATATTGAAATACATTATCTTATCCTCAAAGATAAGGACTGCTTCACTCACTATTTTACATCCCTCCCGCATTGGTCAGGGCTGTATTGCCAAGAGGATCTTCTTGCCTTTTCTCTCACCATCCTACTTCACACCTGGACTTCAGAAAAATAATCTGGCCTGGAAGGAAAAGAAAATGGATGCAGAAATTTTCCAAGGTAAATTCCCACTGGATAGGAAATGGGTCAGTTAATAGCACTAACACTCTATCATATGTTACAGTTATTTTGTATATTTCTTATTTCTACATCTTTAAGCCACTTTTAAGTAGGAATAACATGGATTTCACAACTTTAAGAATTTATGGATTCCAGTAGTAGACATAAATAACAATATTTTTAATGGATTCATTTTAGCAGATACCTCTATAAATATTCTTTGAATAGTAAAGGAAAATTTATTAACCCATGTGTGTATATATTTAAGTACAAATATTTGGCCAGTTGTGGTGGCACATGCCTGTGGTCCCAGCAACTGGGAAGGCAGAGGCAGAAGGATCACAAGTTCAAGGCCAGAGGCAGCCTGAGTAACTTAGTGAGATCTTGTCTCAAAAAAAAAGTAAAAACTGGGCTGGGGTGCAGCTTAGTGGTAGAACACTTGCAAAGCATGCATAAGACCCTGGTCTCAATCCCCCAATATCACAAAAACCCCGCGTGCGCACGTGTGTGTGTGTGTGTGTGTGTGTGTGTGTGTTGAATATAATGAATTATCCTATTCAATGTTATTGTTTTGGGGTGCCATAAAGTCAAATCTGACTCATAACAACCCTATGTACAACAGAATGAAATGCTACTCAACACTGTGCCATGTACACAATGTATTTATGTTTGACCCCATTGTTGCACACTGTTTCTTCTTATCTTGAGTCATGCTACATCAACAAACAGGAGAGGGACCTAGAAGCCCACTCCTGAAGCAATCCCAAAACAATTAACCACTGAAAACCCTGTGAGGAGCAAAAAAAGACTGACCTAGTGCCTGGTATGGCACAGTGTGGAAGAGTGTTTCGTTCTGTTGTACATAAAATCGCTATGAATCAAACCCAACTCCAAAGCACCTAACAACAACAACAACACATCAGCAAAAGGAGGTCCCAAGGCTTTCCTCCATTCCTGTCATTAATGTTGACTCTACTTTGAGGAGACAACTCTTCTCCAGTTGTTTCTTAATATCTTCCAACCTGGGGGGGGACTCATTTTCCAGCACTATATTTGACAGTGCTTCTCTGCTATTCATAGGGTTTTCAATGGCTAATTGTTTCAGGAGTGGGCTGCCAGATCCTTCTCCCTAGTCTCTTAGTCTGGAAGCTCAGCTAAAATCTGTCCACCATGGGTGGCCCTGATGGCATCTGAAATACCAATGGGATAGTTTTCAGCATCACAGCAACACGCAAACACCCACAGCAGGACAAGCTGACAGACGTAGGGGATTCTATTCAATAATACATTGTTAAAGAGCTACTGGGACACTAGCATACAGAACTAAAAATGTATTTTCCTAGAATCAGCTACCTTTTCCTTTATGGAAGAAAAATAATAACCAACAGTGGCAGAGAGTCAGCACTGAATGAATCCTTAAGGATCATCCACTACAACATATATTACTAATGGGGAAAACTTCATCGAGAGAGGTTGAATAATTTACCTAATGCCATATATCATAACAAGCCAATACTAAGACACAGGCCTCCTATTTTATAATGAAGTACCCTCAAGGGCTGGGGGTGGAGGGGGTAGCTCAGTGAGAGAGCACTTGCCTAGTATACAGAAGGCTCTAGGTTTGATCCTCAGCACAAAAAGAACACAAAAAACTTCCTGACACATAGTTGATACTTTGTAAATGCTTAGTAAATGAAATGTCCTTTCTCCTATGTGACACGGGTCATCCTTCTTATATTTCTGAATGAACGAATAAACTGACAAGGGTGGCCAAATATGGATAGTGACCGGAAACAGGTATGTGCTAACAATATTAAGGCAATCTTCATAGGATATGATTCCTGCTTCCCCACAGGACACAAGACACATTACATAAATATTTGTAATAAGTTACACAAAATTATACTAAGCTGTTAGGTGGTGACTCTGTGTACAACAGAATAAAACACTCCCCAATTCTGTGCAATGCACATGATCGTTTTTATGTTTAAGCCCATTGTTACAGCCACTGTGTCAATCCATCTAGTTGAATGACCTTCCTTTTTTCCATTGACCTGTCACATTCTCCAAACATGATGCCTTTCTCTAGGTCCCTCCTGATAACATATCCAAAATATGTAGATGCAGTCTAGCCATCCTAGCTTCCAAAGAGTACTCTGGTTGCACTTCTACGATGTATCTGTTGGTTCTTTTGGCAGTCCATAGTATATTCATATTTGTCTCAAGTACCATAATTCAAAAGCATCAGTTCTTCTCCTGTCTCCCTTATTTGCTGTCCAGCTTTCACAAGCATATGATGCAGTTGAAAATACCATGGCCTGAGTGAGTCACATCAAAATTATACTATAGTCCCCAATTATTTTCATCTTTCTCCATTGCCCTGTGAATTTAGGGCAGTCACCTCTTCCTTATTTTGATTTATCCTCTTCTTGCTGATATTTTCAAAGATGCTATGATGATAAGTTTAATTTCAGTGAAGTTCTTAGGATGTCCCAGAACCCAAGTTTCAGATTTAGACACAGAAAAATGTGTCCTTCCTCCCTTTGCCTTTTCCCCTTCCCCCATTCTGCAGATTAGTTTGCAATAGAAAGGATTCGCAAATCATGATTTTGGTTGAAAAACAAGCTATCACAGGGCATTTTCAGAGTTTTGTGGCTGCTGGGGAGAGAAGATGACTGAGGAAAAAGGCTGCACTGGTGTGCTTGTGGTTCTGTTTATTTCTCAGCAAGAGAGAAGAAAAAAACCACAAAAGCCATAATTTTCAGGTCTCCCTGGCCAGGACCACTCCTGGAGGCAGCATATCTCATTGTGGTCTTAGTAATGTGACTCTTGACTCAATTGTCTTGAGAGAATAGCACTCCAAAGCACCATTACAACTGCCTCTCCTTGTCTCAGATCTTCCATGATTACCTTTTTTAAAACAATTTTTTTGTTTCTTTTCCTTTGGCTTTTCTTCCTCTTTGACTGGTTTCCTCAGGACCATGCGGAGGAAAAATATATTCTCTCCTTCTTGCGCAGGGGAGAGTCTCTTTTATTTTCTCATTTGAAGTGACTAATATAAGCTGCTGTAAGAGAACAAAGCTGTAAGGAGAAATGACATGTGGATGGAAAGAGTGTTTGTGACACAACTTATTAAAATATAACAAAATGAGGCCACATGCAAACCTAAGAAGAATGAAACAACAGATAAAATATCCCCTACACATGTCACTTCACTTTTTTATATTTACATATTTATATGCCAAAATTTTTATATAATTTTCTACAGTTTTTTTTACTTCATCATGGGTATCTTTCTAGGCCATTACGTCTGAATCTCTCTTTTCTTTTTTTTTACTCATGACGGTTGGTGCGGTACAGAGTAATAAGTCATTTGCTATAGCCATATGCAACTAAGAAATCAATTTTGCTTACATATTCATCATCTTACATATTTTATAGAACAGCGTAAACTAGAGTAGGAATTTTCATGAATATGAAATGAAAATCATATGCAAACATGGGTTATATTCTCATTGATTTTTTTCTTTCCTTTGCCCTATTTTTCCCATGTATACACATAGTTGTATCTGCAGCCATATCACCTGGCTTCCAATCCCTACTGCTCTTGGAGGCTAAGCACAGTCAGCCTAATTAGTCCTTGGATGGGAGACTGTCTGGGAATGCCAAGTGCTGCAGGCTAGGGAGAAGGACCTAGAAATCGCTCTCAAAACAATCTGCCATTGAAAACCCTATGAATGGCGGAGAAGCACTAACAATAGTGCCAGGCATGGCACAGTGTCGGGAAGTGTTTCATTCTGTTGTACATAGTGTCACTATGAGTCAGACCCAACTCAACAGCACCAAACAACAAAACAACAACATATGTTGTTGTTGTTAGGTGCTGTCATGTTGGATCTGACCCATAGCAATCCTTACAGAGTATTCAATGGCTGATTGCTTGGGGATTGCCTAGTGAGGAGATTACATTTGTCTCCCATTTTTGTGGTGATGGGAATCGAACCCAAGACTTCAGATTCAGCAGAGCAGCACTCTGCCAACTGAGCTAAATCTCAGCCCAACAACAATGTATAGTTACATCATATATTTTAAGATTTTCCTCTATTTCCCCTTTACTTTATTTCCCCTCTCCTTCTACCACTTCTGTTCCCAGCTACTGATCCCCTCCTCCTTCTTTCTATTCTTCTTATGTTCTCCCTTCTTAGATAAGTATTATTGTTCATTTTTATATATCTACATATGTATAGATTTTTTCTCCCTTTAAGTTAGATTTAGTACCCACATATGAGTGAGAACATATGGTATTTCTCTTTTGGGGAATGGGTTTGTTTGCTTAAGATGGTAGTCTCCAGTTCCATTCATTTTGCTGCAAATGACATTATTTCATTCTTCTTAATTGCTGAGTAATATTCCATTATGTATATATACAACACTTTTTCAATCCACTCCTCTGTTGATAGACATCTTGGTTGATTCCATATTCTTGTGATTGTGAAGAGTGCTGCATTAAATATGGTAATGCAAATGCCCCTGTAGTATAATAACTTATCTTCCTTTGAGTATATTCCCAGGAGTGGTATAGTTGGGTTGTATGGCAGTTCTATTCTTAGCTTTCTAAGGTACCTCCATATTGATTTCCAAAGTGGCTGAACTAATTTACACTCCCATCAGCAGTGTAAAACCATTTATTTTTCTCCATATCCTTGCCAGCTTTTGTTATTGTTTGTTTGTTGATGTTGACCTTTCTTACTGGAGTGAAATGGAAGGTCAGTGTTGTTTTGATTTGCATTTTCCTAATGGTTAGGGACATTGAGCATTTTTCATGTGGTTAATGCACATTCATATTTCTTCTTTTGAGAGCTGTGTGTTCAGGTCCATTGCTCACTTATTTAATGAGTTATTTGTTATTTTGGTGTTTGATTTCTGAAGTTCTTTGTATGTTCTAGAAATTAGTCCTCTGTCAGACATGTAGGATACAAAGATTTTCTCCCATTCTGTGGGCTATCATTTTACTCTGTTGTTTCATTTGCTGTACAGAAGCATTTTAATTTTATGTAATCCCATTTGTCAATTCTTGGTGCAGTTTCCTGGGCAATTGAGTCTTGTTAAGGAAATGCTTGCCAATGCCTATGTGTTAGATAGAGCATGTTCCCTATCTTTTCTTCTAGTAGTTTTAAGGTTTCCAGTTTTATGTTGAGGTCTCTGATCCATTTTGAGTTGACTGTCATACAGATTGAAGGATACAGGTCTATTTTCATTTTCCTGCAAATGGATACCCAATTTTCCTAGCACTATTTGTTGAAGAGGCTATCCTTTCTCCAATGAATGTCCTTACTCCCTTAATCAAAGATCAGTTGGCTGTAGTTGCATGGCTATATATCTGGGTCCTCAATTCTGTTCTCTTGGTCTTCATGCCTATTTTTGTGTCACTAACATTGTAAAACAAATATTGCTAACTGTTCAGTTAAATGAATGTGCTTGTCTTTTTCCTGAGAACATATTATACTGTCTTTCATAGCTTTCCTTGCATTTAGATGGGGTCCCATATCGAGTTCTACCAAATGAAATATAAATGGAAGTGATATGTTCCACTTCTACATGTTACCTATACATATTTTGAATATATTACTCTATATTCTTTTTGTCTTTTGCTGTCAGAGATGGAGAGAACCATCAATGATCTTGATAGTCATGTGTTGAAAATGGAAGGGACTTCATCACTCTGAGTCCTCAAATAAACAGAACCACCCATAAATAACTGACTTTCTATTATTTTGTACTATACACATTTGGAGTCTATTTGTTATAGCCGTTAGTGTTACCCTAACTAACACATATTCTTTTCTGGGACTTTAGCAAGAGAACAGATATCAAGAAACCTATATATTGTTCCACTTTGCAATAACTTCAGTTTTTATTCAAGATTCACTCCTTCATTTCGTTGTATCTCTTAATATTTTTAGGGATGAAAATAATAGAAGCTGACCAAAGAGTAATACAACCTTAGTGTTTGAAGAGCACCTTGCCCAACTCCATTATTACACAGATGAGAAACTGCAGCTCAGGACATTTAGTCTATTTGAATCAGACTCATCAAGTTAGAGGCCAAATTGGCATCAGAACTCAGGACAATGAGTCCCAGTCCAGGGTTCTTTTCTTTAAAAGAATGATTAGTAGAATGATTTCTCCTAAAGGGATTATATCTATCAGTAGTGAAAAGGAATTCACCATTCTATTTGTAGCATTGACATTTGAAAAAGTAATTTGATTTTTGTAAGACCCTATGCCTTCATTATATTATGCCAATTTTGTGGTACTTGGGAGTTGAACCCAGGGCCTTGCATATACTTTGCAAGTTCTCTTCCACTAGGTTGTACCCCAGAACTTTTCTTATTTTATTTTGAGTAAGAACTCACTAAGTAACACAGACTGCCTCTGGCCTCAAACCTGAGATCTTCCTGCCTCAGGTTCCTGAGTCTCTGGGATTACAGGCATGCACCACTGTGCCCAGTTTGTATTGTGCCTCTTTTGAATGTGCATAAATAACTAAAAGGAGAACTTCTACTGCCAATAAAAAGAAAACACATTACTAATCACTGATTAGCATTAATGACTCAAAAGAATGATTTCTAAAGTTACATATATTAAACAGTAACAGCACAGGTGCATCAAATGTCAAGGCTTTTTTGTGATATCACTCCTTATTAATCAAAATCAAACTATTTGGAGAGCAAACAAATGAGTTCTTGGACCATTCATAATTTCTTGGAACTGAGACTCTGTTTTGTTGATGAATTATTCCTAAAATATAATGAAGTGCATGACACATAAAAAACTTTTATAAACATATGAAATTTTTATTAATAATATTTCATTTACCCCATGTACCTTTTTGCTATAAATCTTTTATCACTATCATTAGGGACAATGAACTATCCATAAATTACCCTTTAATATATAATACCTGAATTGTAAGCTTTTGGTAGAAAGCCCAAAATACACTTAAGCTGAGAAACAGAGTAGCATTGTGACTAAAAGCATGGGCTTTAGCCAGACAGCCTATGTTTTAATCCCAATTCTACCAATTTCCTTATATTGGTTATCTATCTTCTGTGTACCTTCTAAGTCAAATATTGGTGCTGATAATAATAGAACATACGTCAGTTAGGCTGCATACAGCAGGTAAACATTAATACACTGAGTGTTTCAGGAAAGTATAATGAAGAAGACTATTTACAAATTTATAATCAGGGGATTAGAGCACCACTGACCCACCAACAATGATTTCACCATCATCCCTAGAGCTAATGAGTACAAGGAGGAAGCTGTTACCAGAATATAAGGACAGCAACTGTTGAAGACCTAATAAACAGGTGTTATGGTCTTTGATCATAGACTTCAGTATGGGTTGTGAATAAACATCAACAAAACAAAAATCCTTACAACTGGGTCAGTATGCAACTTCACAATAAATGGAGAAAAGATTGAGGTTGCCCTAGATTTTGCTTTGGTTGGCTCTATAATCAACACCCTTGGAAGCAGCAGTCAAGAAATCAAAAGACACATTGCTCTAGGAAAATGCTGTGGCAAAAGAACTCTTTAGAGTATTGAAAAGTAAAGATGAAGGTGTGCCTGACTCATGCCATGGTATTTTCAATCACATCATATGGTTGTGAAATCTGGATATTGAACAAGGGAGACAGGAAAAGAATTGATTCTTTTGAATTATGGTGCTGGAGACCAATATTGGATATACCATGGAGTGAGAAAAGAAGTAACAGATCTGTCCTAGAAGAAGAAGTGCAACCAGACTGATCCTTGGAAGCAAAGATGTCTAAACTGTGTCTTACATATTTTGGACATGTAGTCAGGAGAGACCAATCCCTAGAGAGTGACATCATGTTTGGGAGAGTGGCAGGTCAGCAAAAAAAAAAAAAAAAAAAAAAGGGAAAACCCTCCACTAGATGGATTGACACAGTGTCTGCAACAATGGAGTTAAAAACAAATTAGATCATGTGTCTGGCACAGAATCGGGAAGTGTTTTGAGCTGCTGTACATAGGGTCGCTATGAGTAGGACTCTACTCCACGGCACCTAACAACAACAACAACATGGTCTTTGAGAGACAGAGAGAGGTACAGCCAACTTACAGTACCCCAAAAAGGAAGGGTTTAGAGTAGTTTCATAACTTTACTTTGCTTCTACCTTTTGATCTCATGCAGGGAATTCCCATGGGCAAAACATAACCACAAGACAAACTAGTTCCAAAGGTCAGGCTCTGAAGGCATAGAGCAGTGTATGAATGAGTGTGTGTGTGTCTGTCTGAAGGGGTACATAGAAAATGAGCAAACCTCACAGTTTTGTGAAGACAAAGTGCTAATACACATAAAGAACTCTGAGAAGTGTTTAGCCCTGTGAAAGTGATTACTATTCCTAGAGATCCTCAAGTAGAGCAGCAGTATAACACAATGACCTAAAGCCACCCTGCTAAGTCCAGACTCTAATTTTGCTGTTTACTAGAACTGTGACCTTGAACAAGTTTCTTAATTTCTCTGACCCTGGTTCCTCTTTTGTAAAATGGGAATAAAAATAAAACCTTCATGAAATTATGTGGTAATCCAATAATAAATGGGAAACACTTAGAACAATGCCCAGTACGTATAATCATGCAAATATTTTTGTTACTCTATTTGCTCAAGAACTGTTGACTTAAGCAAGATTTTGGTTAATTCTGGTGCATCAGGACCTGGAAAATAACCCCTTTCCTGCTAAAATAATGGCCTACTTATTTCAAGGAAATGTGTAGAAAGTTTGTAGATACACCCTGTATTACATTATACAACGAGTCAAGGAGGCACATGCTTAAGTCATGTTTAGGGTAAGGACAGAGCAAATATGAGACAGAAAGAGATTAAGAGAAAAAGAGAGAGAGCTCAAGCTCTGATAGATTCATCAGAAAATCTAGAAGGAAGCCATTTTAATTTCAACATAGCTGTGTTTCAGTAACTTAGTATTGATTTGCTTTTAATAATTTATTAAGGATGGCATACATGAAGGTAAAACTTTTTTTAGTACTTGGGGTCTCTTCACATCTTATTCTAGCAATAGGATACCACCACTTGCTTTTAGCTGTTTTTATTTGTTCTGTGCCACTTTTAGAGATGACACAATCTCTTTCCAGGATGTAATGAGGAACAAGGAGAGGCTACATAAAAAAATGTAATTCAGGATGTATATCCCTTTTCCAAAATGATTGGGACTAGAAGTATTTCAGATTTTTTTTTTAGATTAATGACACCTAACAAGAAATATGATGTCTTAGATATGAGACTCAAGTCTAAAACAAAATTCATTTATGTTTCCATTATACCTCATACACATAGCCTGAAGGTCTTTTATAGAATATTTTCAGTGCACCTGCATTTTGACTGCAACTCATCCCATGAGATCAGGTATGGAATGTTCCACTTGTAGTGCTCAAAAAGTTTGATTTCAAAACATGATGAGTTTGGATTTTTTTCATTACAGATGCTGGATTTTGTGTAATAACATGACAATAAACAAAAATTATTTTGTTAGGCTCTGTCTGATACATAGACCTTTCTCAGAAGTACTTTTACTTTTCATTTAGTAAAAGCCCTGAACAACAGAGACACTCACGCTCAAGCACAACATCAAAACAACTTCCCAAGAAAAAGATCTCAAAGTTTTTCATCTTGTAGGAACAATTTACCCCCAAAATTCTTGAAATACTTTACATCTGTGATGGGTTACCAAATAAAGCATTTCAAAACCAACACTTCATAGGTTTTTCTACTGAGAGAATAAAGTATATGTTTTTCAAATATTTTAGGGTCTTAGGTTTATTGTTTATATGTGTATCTGTTGTTGGAACCATATTTAGAGGAGATAAAACAATTAAAGATTCAACCAGCCAAACTCAGCCCAAGCTATAGTACCAAGCCAGCTGCTTGGAGCCTTATCAGTTCAAACAGAACCCAGAAGGTTTCTATTTCCTCCATGTTACTCTTTGATGCCACCTAGGAATACAGATTTCCTCACCATTTAAAACTCAACAATCACATACCATTTCCAAAGGAAGAAAAAATAAGAGTCAGGTCCCCACATCCCCTGGAGTTAAAATTTTTCAAAATATATGTATTTTTAGTTCTTCCAAAAGAAGTTTAGCTCTCAAAAACACTGTTTATAATAAATCATATGTCTCTGTTTTTAAATTGTAACCAACTATAGGGTAAGAGCAACTCTTTTATAAAAACTCTGAAATTAAAACAACCACTTAACACTCCAATCTAATGCCTGCAGTAAATCACATGTCTTTGTTGTTTAGATTTTAGCTGAACAGGTCCATATAAAAAAGGAGTTTTAGCACTATTTATAAGAAGAATTGTCTCTCCAAACCCATCCAATAATTTTTTCATTCTTTAGGTAAAAACTTCAGCAGGAGTATAGGCAGGCTACCAATAACTTCTTGTGCCAGACATGATATAACAAGGTCAAATTTTAATGTACACACAAATGTACAGCAGCTTAAAAGAAGCAGTTGTTCAAAAAAACGTATTCAATAAATCATTGCCATGGGTTGGGAGGGTTGGGAGGATACCTGTGTTAAAACCACAGCTCTGATGCCAGCACACTGTATGACCTTGAACATATCACTTAACCCCTATGTTTCTCAGCTTCCTTATATGTGACCTCTCTGCTACTCATCCTGTGGCTTTCCAGGTCAAACACTCTCAGGAATAATCTGTGTGGCACAGCATTCCTTTACATGCTCCCTATAAGCTACTTGCCTCATGATCCTTTCTGCAAATCTGTCCCAAGAAAAGCATAATCCTGTGGCTGTTTATTTCTACACAAATCAAACTATTCCCCATAACTAGATTTTCTAGTATTGCCAAAGACAGCAGAGAGAAACGAGAGGAGCACACCATAGGAGCAAAGGTATTCTGTTATAAATCAGGAAAACCAGTTTCCAGCCCAGGAACTGCCGCCACACCTTGATTTGGGAAATGACGTTGACTTTCTATGTCTCTGTTCCCTCATCTGTAAAAAAAGAGGTTGGAATATGATCTACCTGTAAGTAAAAGTACACAGCACTAGCACATGAATAGATGAATGTACCAATGGAATGGAGGAGACAGTCCAAAACCAGATCCAGTTTCATATGGAAATAGTTCATGGTAAAGAAGGTGCCTGGGACAAATTAGTCTCTTTAATAAATGATATTTGGGACAACTGGATAGCCTTTAATAATAAAAATGAACTTAGATCCATTCCTAAAAACATGTGTAAGAATGAGCTCCAAATGGATCTGGAACCTAAGAGTAAAAAAATATTAGCCACCCAGTTACTTGAAGAAAATAGGGGTGAATTGATCTATAACTTTGATGAAGGAAAAAGATGTTTAAGGATGAGTCAAAGTCCTTACACTATAAAATTTGAAACTCTTGCCTATCATATTCAAAGACCAATTACAAGTCAGTACACAGATAAAGAACCAGTAGTTCTTACCAACTTGGAAATTTTTTTAAATTGAGAGAAAACCCCATTAGAAAAATGAGCAAAAGTCTTGTATAGAAAATTCAGCAAAAAAATGATGTTTTTAAAGGTCCTTAAACAAAATGTCATAATGAAACCTAATAACTTACACCTGACAAACAAAAATTACTAATAAACAATTTCTAAGAGAATACCAAAAGGTCGTTAAACATATGAAAAGGTGTACAGGTTCACTCATAATAAAGGAAATACAAAACAAAATTATACTGAAATACTGTTTTGTTTTGTTTTGTTTTTCATCAAATGGACAAAAACTCAAAAACTTGATGGAACATTTTGCTGGCCTGGCTGTGAAAGAAAGGGCTTAAAAGAAGCCAGGTGTGGTGGTTCACATCCGTAATCCTAGCACTCAGGAGGGTAAGGCAGGATGATGGTGAGTTGGGGGACACCCTAGGCTACATAGTAAGTTTCATATCTGAGCTACATAGAGAAACCCTGCTGAGAGAGAGAGAAGAAGAAAAAGAAGAAGAAGGAGGAGGAGGAGGAAGAGGAGGAGGTGGTAGAGGAGGGAAAGAAAGAAAGAAAGAGAAAGAAAGAAAGAGAAAGGAAAGAAAGGAAGGAAGGAAGGAAGGAAGGAAGGAAGGAAGGAAGGAAGGGAAAAGGAAAGCTCAAAAAAAGACCAGAATATATCAAAAAAGATAGAGGAATCATCTTGAATAGACTCCAACCTACATTAATTGACATTCTATAAAATACCTGGCCAATTTTCTTTCTAAAAAAGTGTTATGAAAAGCAAGGAAATATTAAAGAACTGTTTCAAATTAAAAGAGACTAAAGGACATAGCAACTAAATGCAATATGGATTTTAGACCGGATCCTGTGTTGAAAGGGGGAAAGTATTTTAAATTAAAAAAGATAATTTGTTTTTATCCAACTCAGGTATGAGAAGGACTAAGGCTAAAAATAAATTACAACCATTAAATGTAATAGGAATTCATGAGCCAATACTGATAATGAGTATACAAATAGACAAAAACACAGTTCTTTGCATTAAAATTCCAGCTGATATAGGTGGATAGAATGGATTGCTAAATCAGTATTTAGCAATTGTCCTGGTAATAATTGGTACAGGAAATACTTATCAATGGATTTTAAAATTTGACAAAAAGTATATTTGCTTGGTCTCAAAACATCTCCCCACTCATAGCTTATTAGGTGCATGAGAGAAAAAGTAGTAACTATGCAGTGGAGAAACCAGAGAATACCTTGAACATATTATCAAAATTAACATCATCTATGAAAAGCAGACAAGCACCATGTGCTTCCAGATTTGATAGCTTGAGAGAGAAACAAATGACATCTTTAAGTACTATGCTGGCTGAGAATGCATAACTCAAACCTGACCATGAAGAAATATTCAGAAAAACCTACATTAATTGACATTCTATAAAGTACTTGGCCCATTTTCTTAAAATAAAAAGTAGTGTTATGAAAGACAAAGAAATGCTGTTTCAAATTAAAGGAGACTAAAGGACATGGCAACTAAATGCAGTATGGATTTCAAACTAGATCCTGCATTGAAAGCAGAAAGATGTTTTTAAAAAAATAGGAAATTATGGGACAGAGGAAAAAGCTTAAATATGAACTGCAGATCAAATTATCATCTCAATGTTAAATTTCCTAAATTTAATACCTGTATGATTATATAGGAGAATATGCTTTTTCTTAGGATATATTTGATAAGGTTAAAGGAGATAAAGAGAAATAATGTATGTAAGCTACTCCCAAATTGTTCTGATAAAAAATTAACCTCAATATGATATTTTGAAATATATGATCTATTACATGCTATTACATGACATGATAAGAAGTTTAAAATTAGACTTTGGCTGGGTACCTTGATGCACTCCTGTAATGCCAGTCACTAGGGAGGCTGAGGCATGAGGATCATGAGTTTGAGGTCAGAAGCAATCTACACAGCTTAATGAGACCCTGTCTGAACATAAAAAACAAAAAAGTGGTAGGAGTGCAGCTCAGTGGTAGAACATTTGCCTAGTAGTCTAAGACTCTGGGTTCAACATCCAAGTACTGAAAAAAAAAAAGACTTTGGTGTAAATTCTATCCTCACCAATGACTTCTGACTAATGACTTTTGGCAAGTTGTATCATTTCAGAGACTTGGTTACCTCACTCTTGAACTAGAATAAAAGAATGCACCTACAGTGGGTTATTAAGTTATTAAGTATGAATTAAGTAGTTATTAAGTATGAATAAGATAGTCTATGCCTTAACAAAGTGCCTAGCAGCATCAAAAATACTAAATTACTACCTTTTTTCTGTCACTTCTCCCTTCTAAAGAAATATTAGGATAGTTTTGAGACTCATTAACATTTTCAGGTGGCTAGAACACAATGAGGGGCTGGGATTTAGCTCAGTTGGTTGAGTACTGCTCTGCAGTCTCTGAGGTCCTGAGTTTGATTCCCAGCACCACAAAAGTGGGAAAAAGACGTGGCAATCTACTCCTAAGGCAATCCTGAAACAGTCAGCCATTGAAAATCCTGTGAGGGTTGCTATGAGTTAGATATGACTCAATGGCACCTAACAACAACAACAACAAACAACAGGATACAATGAAGGGTATAGGAATGGAGTTGTCATCAAATTAATAGAAGTTGTTGTTGTTAGGTGCCGTCCAATCAGTATCCAACTCATAGTGACCCTCATAGGGTTTTCAATGGCTGTTTCAGGATTGCCTTGGGAGTGGATTGCCAGGCCCTTCTCCCATTTTTGGGGTACTGGGAATTGAACTCAGGACCTCAGAGACTGCAGTGCAGAGCTCTACCAGGTGAGCTAAATCCCAGCCCTTAATAGAAGTAGGCTCAAATAATTGTTAACGTACACTGTGTTAACCCAAAGTTCAATATCACTTTCTGTGTATAACAGTTTCACAAAACAAAGTGGCATCCTACCTTGAACACCAGCTCCACCAATTACTAGCTATTGACCTTTCAAATCTTAATTTTCTCACCTATGAGTCATGTATAAAATTACCCTGCATGACTGTTAAAATGGATTGTTGAGGTTGTTAAGTGCCTTCAAGTTGTGTCCAACTCACAGCAACCCCCATAGGGTTTTCAATGGCTGGTTATTTCAGGAGTAGATTGCCAGGTCCTTCTCCCATTTTTGTGGCTCTGGGGATAGAACACAGGGCCTCAGTGCAGAGCAGCACTGTAGTTACTGAGCTAAACCTGAGCCACATTTAAATGGCTAGAAAGAATATTTGGAAAAGAGTTCCTGACACACAAAAAAAGTGATTCCATAAATGACAGCTATTTACATCAAAGATACCAATCTACTTGCATGTCTTGTTTGGGAGTATATATATGAGATATATAAACATACCTATATATTGATATATATGTTTTTAGGTCCGTCAAGTCCAACTCATAGTGACCCTCATAGGGATTTCAATGGCTGTTTCAGAATTGTTTTCAAGAGTGGATTGCCACATCCTTTTCCTACTTTTTGCAGTGCTGGGGATTGAATGTGGGTCCTCAGACAGTACAGAGCAGGCGCTCAACCAACTGAGCTAAACCACAGCCCATTGATATATGTGTATATATATAAATCCAGAGTTTCGCTTAAGGGCAAAAATGTGATATTTCTCTTCCTTTCCCCAATTATCTTTTCTTATTACCTCTTCCACCTTTAGTTTCTTTTCTCCCCCTCTGCAGGCCCCATTCTACGTTCATGACTTATATATTTTAATATTGAATATATATTGAAATCTAACATCCACATATGAAAGAAAATGTGTGATATTTGTCTTTTGGGGTCTAGCTTATTTTGCTTAAAATGATATCTAGTTCCATCAATTTTCCAGCAAATGCCATAGTGTCATCCTTCTTTATGGTTTATATATATGTGAGATATATATATATGTGAGATATATATACATATATATTATATATATTATATATTATATATTATATATAATATGTTATATACATTATATA
>VMDO01014552.1:36452-54305 GCA_007922755.1 Pedetes capensis | reverse complement strand
TGGTGGTACCCTACATGACCCGTTTGGAAAGGACTCGTTTGCCAATAGCAAAGCAGACAGTCTGGACTCCTCTTCTTTGCATTCCCGGGGCTGTTGTCCTGCTAGCAGCTGCCCAGCTTCCTGACATGTCCTAATAATGAGGATGATGTGGCCAGGGGGAGATGCAGCTTTTTCCCCAATCTGACTTCTTCATTGAATCTGCCCCTTGCTGATCTCCAAAGAGGATTGTCTCATCTTAACTGTGTGCCCTCTTCACTCTGCCCAAGGTCAGAGAATCCAGCGGTGGCCTGTCTGCCTCCAGTATCACTGGCCACAGAGAACGATCCACATACGTCTTTGACAGTTCCGTGGATGATGTGTGAGAGGCAGAGGAGAGCTCGTTTAAAAGCTCCTCCGAAGATGTCTTGGCATGGCAGTGCTGATGAAAGTGGAGACTTGTTTGTGTCAATGACATAATCAGAGAAGACATCCAGGACCCAGCTGCAGGGAGTAAGGAGGTGGACAGCTTAGTACAGCCTTTTTACAAAAGCCCACACACTTCACATTCATCTGCCTCTAGTGCCAATCTCCTTCTGATGTCTTAACCTGACTTTTGTTCTGATTTGCTCAAATGATTTTGGTGCCACAAAGAATTGCCTGGCTTCTGGTGGTTATACTGGCTAGCAGGTTAATACAAGTGCAGGGTGCTTTATAACAAACTAGTCTCCTAATGATAACTACATGTGAAGAACAGGCAAGGTTTAGTTTAGCATATTCTGCCTATTGGAAAGCATCAGGCATAGTTATGGCTTCTTATAAATAATAGTGCTGGCTTCTAAAGGCCATTTTTAATGTAAATTTCCTTACTGTTAACAAGTTTGGAAAAGAGCTGTATTGAGAAACAGGTGATTTTAAAAAAGTAGAATGATTTTCTACTAAAATACTTCTCAGCTTTTCCCTTGTCTCAAAGCTCCACGTGGGCAGATCGTACGTTGGCTTACAAACTCAATAGAAGCATTCTTGCTTTCTGTGCCAGCAAAACACTAATACTCTAAACACAAAGGACACTTAACACAGTAACTGTTTCTGATGGAGCAAATGGTGCTGCCAGCTTGCTTGCTTTTGGATGGCTTCTGTACGATGGGAGCAGGATTGGGAGTTGGGCCCGGGCTACTCCTTGGTTTGTGGGGGATAAATGAACAACTTCAGAAAAGGGTTTGTATAGTCAGGGTCATTTCTGCCCCTTCTCAAAAGACTTGCAATCCTGGACTGAATACTTATCCGGCTTGGTTTTGTGTTTTTGGAACAAAGGAGACTTCCAGTGACCAGTCTGGTTAATCACCAAAGCTTATTTCCTCTTCACTACTAGTCTGTATTGGGTTTCCTTCTACACCAGTACATTGCATTTCCAATCACATCAAACCCTATTAGGCTGCCTTCCATTCATAGTAGATTAGATTCCCTTACACCTCACTGCCTAGCAGGATTTTTTCTCCACAATGTACAAAGTATTAGGTTCCCTTGTACGGGTTGCTGCTTGTTAAGTTGTGTTTGGTGCTGCATTGTATCGAATTCTCTTTTTCATTGGTAGTCATTGGGTTGTTAATTACATACTAGCAGATTCATTTCTCTTGCACATTCTTCCATGCACAGTTCACCACAAGCTCTGACCTCACACGTCAGTGCCTCAGGCAGCCATATCTGTTCACAGATTCAGTTTACTTCTGTTGTGTGGAATTGGACACCTGTCCACCAGGGTCTGTGCTAGGTACTGCAGGGCTTACAAAAGTGAATGTGAAATGATCTGTGTCCTCAAGGAGTTTACAGTTTCTGGGTTGGGGCCAGGGCAGATCAGTACATAAAATGAAGGACTAGGTGCACGAAGGGTAAGTGTTGGTTTTAATTCTTGCCTAGAAACAGTTTGGTATTTGGTATAGAGTACCTTAGAAGGCAACTTGTTCATTACAATGGCATGTCTGTGTCCCATAGTTGGGAGAAGGATGTGGCAATCCACTCCTGAGGCAATCCCAACACAATCAGCCATTGAAAACTATGAGTGTCGGTATGAGTCAGACATGACTCGACAGCACCTAACAACAACAACAACAATAACAACAACAACAACAATGTCCCATAATAAAAAAATTAGGAACAGTTGTGTAAAAAGACTTTTGCTGGGTTCCACTGCAGTTATTTGCAGAGTTGGTATGGGGGAGGTTGAAATCAGGACCTTGTGCATACCTTGCAAGTGCTCTACCACTGAGCTGCACCCATACTCCCTTTTTATTTTCTATCTTTTTTTTGTGGTACTGGGGGTTGAACCCAGGGCCTTGTGCTTGCATGCTTTGCAAGTGCTGGATCATTGAGCTGCACCCCCAGTTCATTTTTTTAAAAACTTTTTTGAGACAAGGTCTCACTAGATTACACAGACTGCCTCTGGTCTCGAACTTGTGATCCTCCTGCCTCTGCCTCCCAAGTTGCTGGGATTACAGGTGTGCGCCACTGCGCCCAGATTTTTTCTATCTTGAGACAGGATCTTGCTAAATTACACAGGCTGCCTCTGCCCTCCAACTTGTGATCTTTCCGCCTCCACCTCCAAGTTGCTGGTATTATGTGTGTGTCACTGCACCTAGCTAAAACTTTTGGGTCTCCTTTTTTACTCACATTTTATTTTAATTTAAACTTTTTAATTAGTAATTTTAATGTACAATTTAACGGGTCTCATTATGAATTTCCATACATACATTTCATTGTACATTGCTCATGTTAAGTTCCCCCTTACTTGTTCATAACCCTCCACCCCCATTTCCTCCCTTCCCACCAATGATCTCCTTTCTACTTGCATGTCTTTTTTGTGAATCTATCTATGTACATCCTGATTTTTCCATAAGGGCAAGGTAGGTGAATTTTTTTCTTTTCTCTCATTACCCTTTCTTCTTAGGTCTCTTCGCACATTCTCTTAGCAATCTTGCTTTCATGTGTATCTATCATGGTATGAGAAATCATATGATTCTAAGAGATAGTTATTAGGCACAAAGATTCTTATGTATGCTACTCTCTAACAAGCCTTGACACTACATACAGGCTAGAGTCTAATCTCTATTTTGGACACGAAAATAATGCAATTTTATTCATCTTTGGAAGGGAGTGGACAAAAAGTAATGCAAAGTGGAGGTAGTCATAATTTCCCACAGGCAATTGAAAGTTGGGGAGGCATTATTGGTTGTGATCTTAATGCTCAAGAGTCTGAACTTGGGGGTAAATTCAAAATCTAATGTGTCACAATAGTGTAAATATTGCCTAATTCTTCATATAGCTTTGCCTTCCTTGAACACTTACTATGGGCTAGGCACTGTTCCAGGTACGTTATTGTAACATCTCAGTAATTGCTCACCATAATTGAACCTTCCTTCTCTGCATTTGCTCTAGATTAAAAAAAATCCAAGCTTACTGGCAACAAAGGGATGTGTTTTGTATCTTTCTGCCAACTCAACCAGAGTGCTTCATTAATGCCAAATTTCTAATTTGATTTGAACAGTACTCATAGCATAGTCTGAAGCTTGAAATGATAAATACTGATTTATAAAGAAATGTAGTATAGCAAACGACTTAGCCAATAAGTAAAATTATTTGATATGTTGTTGTTAGGTGCTGTCAAGTCGGTGTCCAACTCATAATGACCCTACGTACAACAGGTGAAACACTTGTTAGTGCTTCTCTGCTATTCATAGAGTTTTCAATGGTAGATTGATATTTGGGAGTGGGTTGCTGGGTCCTTCTCCCAAGCCTACAGTATCTGGTGTTCCCAGGCGGTCTCCCATCCAGGCACTAACCAGGCGCGACCCTGCTTAGCTTCCAAGATCTGACGGGATCAGATGCCATAGTGCTATGGCTGCAGACATTATTTGATATAGGAATTACATAAAAACCCAGATTTTATTTTTTTCATTGACATAAAAATTTGTTGCCATTTAAAAAAATCCCCAGAAAGAAGGGAACCAAAATTTAGGCAAAGTAGAAAGAGGTGACAGGACTAAAACTTTTGTGATCTACTCAGTGTTTTTCTACTTAGTCAAATATTTCATGTGTCCAAAACAGAGTAGGATATCCATATTTCCTATTCTAGTTGTCTAGTGTAAAGAGATTTTACTGGTATGGAAAAATGACAGCAACATTAGCACTCATTTTCCCAAAGAGTATAACTATTTAGACCATTAGGACTATCTCATTGTTTGAGTAGAACAACAAATTGATCTTCAACTGACCTGTCCTGCTTACTTGTTTGACCACAGTCATCTCCAGTAAGACATGGAGGTTTCTTTCCTGAGACTGGTCCTTTCTTCATAGAGCTTAGCATGCACATCAGAATACAGACTTTATTTTTCCCTAACACTTTCCAGAAACCTTCACTGAGCTCCTTCTGAGTAATGTTGTATCTTCCTACCCTCAAAAATACTTCTACCAAGGCCTGTCTTTCCATAACTCAGCTATTTTACATTTCATCCTCTTTTGCATTCAAGACTTGTGACCATCATTCATAGGTTGTGGGTCAGAGAGATAACCAGTTACAATATACTCTCTTGTTCCTTGAATATGCCTCATTTAACAGTAAAATTTCCCACTTTCTCCTGTTGCTTGTTTTTAGCTATAAAGACCATAGAGTCAGTGACTGCCTCAAATCTAACCACCCCCTTTCACATTAATAGCATAATGGTGAACATTATGTACATTGCCTGTGACTCACATAATCACCATGCAAAATGCATCATTCATAAATTATTTAGCGCGACCTTTTGCACAGTAGCACTAATTATTATTATCACAGAAGCCAAGTAAACTAGACTGGTAATTATCAGGGATTTATTTGAATGGACAGCTAAGCTATTCTTGGCAAGTTAGTCAAAGCAGTTGTCATGACAGCCATACAAATATGTCTTATGAATTGGGTTAATTAGGGTAATTAATAACTGTTATTTAGCCCCCTTTCCATGAGATATTGCTTGAGCATTATCAAAAGTGGGGAGGTAAAGTTTAAACAAAAGTTTGAATTCTTCTAAGAAGGCTACTGTTGAAATCAATGAAAGCTACCCACCCTCCAAAGGTGGCTCCCCTAGAGAAACCTTTATTTTTATTGGATCTTCTCCTACTTTTGGATGTTTCAGAGTCAGCAAGCACAAGCCACACTGAAAAAAATTAGTTATGACGAAGAGCTAAATAGTCAGTTTCCTGAGGCTACTGCTTTCCTTTTAGTCACCTGTGAGAACTTCCAAGGGACTGTCCCTCTGGCTTCCACTTTTATCAGAGCCCTACTTTGTTTTTGCTCATCTAGAACCTTCTTGCCATACTCTGCAGCCTATCTGTTGTATCAGTTTTCTTTTCTTATTTTTCTCTCACAAAGAAATTGTGAGTTTTTCTCACCTGAGTTTCTGTCTCTCAGAGGTTTTCCAAGTCTTAATTTTGTCAGAGGCCTTTTTTAATTTAATGCCTTAGGGATCATCTAACATTGCCTGGTGGTGGTTTTGCTCTTTTTTTAAAGAAAGGAAAAGGGGATAGTTCTGAAGATCTTTCTCTTTCTCTTCCCTAAAAAAGCGAAGTGTAAAATCCAAGTTTCTTCTCTGTGCATCTCAGAATATTAAGTTATTTTCCTTATTCTAGTGCAAAGAAGAGAGAAAGAGAGAGATTAAAAATGAAACCAGTTTTCCCCAATGAGATCATCCTTTCGGAGAATACTATTGTGTACAAAAGAAATCTGAGACTTTTTGTAATGGTTTTAAATAGCAAATTCCTTTCCCACCATTTCTTGACTAAAATAAGGAGAGGGATGTGGATAGGAAAGAGAACTGAGGACACTAATTAAACATCTAATCTTTGTCACTTCTGGGCTCTGTTCTTTTCATGTATTAACTAATTTAGTCCTCTCGCAAAACCCTATGGGACTGGAAACATTATTATCCTAGTTTTACAGATGAAGAAACTAAAGTATATTTAAGGTACATAATTTGTCTGAGGTCACACACAATCAAGGACTTGGATTCAAGTCTCTGACCCTGAGTCTGTTTTTCTACAACAGGTAGAACAGAGTTTCCCCAAAGCGAGGGGTTTCTAGGACTTTACACATTCCAGATGCCCTGTTTATAGCCTGAACTCTCATTGAACAGAAATGCCTATTATTTCTTGCATCTCTGCCTCTTTGGCAATTGAGAGTTTTTTGTCAGGGGCCAGCATTCTGGCTGACCATAAAATCCAAGTTTGGGGGCAATTCTTGTAAAAGGCTTTTAGCAGAGGGCATTAGGTTTATACCTTGGAAATGGGCCAAAGCAGTTTCTTCCAGTGTCCTACTGGAGTCTCCTGATCAGGAAAAGGCAGCCCCCATCTCTATTTTATATACATTTGCCTTGTTGGAGAAGACAGGATGTGTGTTGCCAGAAGTGGCTTGGTGGTGCTCAGAGGCTGCTCAAGATACAAGGGAGATGGAAGTGCTTAGGGTTCTCTGGATGTCCCTATCCTAGAAAGCCAGAGATCAGAAACATATTCTGACATATTAGGAAGTTGAAAACTGATAAAAGCAGGTATTCTAGGCTCAATTCTCACATGTGTTATTACTGAGTTTAAAATGAGCAGTGGTATCACACATTTAGTATTAATTTTTTAGTGTAACCATTTGCCTAGTTCACAATGAACATTAATTCACTTAAGTATTTATCAGATACCTACTTCATGCTAGCCTGCAGTTGTAGCACTGTGGCTTCCAATCCGGTCAGATCTCAGAAGCTAAGCAGGGTCAGGCCTGGTTAGTACTTGGATGGGAGACTGCCTGGTAACACCAGGTGCTGTAGGCTTGGGAGAAGGACACGGCAATCCACTCGCCAAAATCAATCTGCCATTGAAAACCCTGTGAATAGCAGAGAAACCCTGACAATATTGTTTTGCCTGTTGTACGTAGGGTCACTATGAGTTGGATACCGACTTGAGGACACCTAACAACAACTTCATTCTAAGAACGGTTTTCAGGGTTCTAGGAGGAGAAGCCATGAAATAAATAGACAAAAATTCCTAAGTTAACATTCTAGTGGGGGAAGAGAAAGGTGATAAATAAAACCAGTAAGTAAAATGTATGATACTTTAGAAGATAAGTGCTGTGGAGAAAAATAATGCAGAAAAGGATGACAGTGAGTATTGGAGAAAATTTATATATTTAAATAGACAGGTTAGGTAAGGCTTCAATGAGACTTAATTTTATTTCTTATCACTTCACACAGACTTTCTTCCCCAGCCAGGCTGATAGTTCATGAACTCATTAGTGCCTACCCTACCTACCCTTGTATCCCACCACCTTTAAGGGCAAAACAGACATCACCCCTACACCTTTGGAGTCCAGACTATAGTCCAAGAGACAGACACTAAAAATGATTACACAGATAATTACTTGCATTGATGACAAGTATGATGAAAAACCATACAAAAGAACTAACATGTACCACTCATGGAGGCCAGAACACAGCTGCCATTTCTATTAGGCAGAATGTCACAGCCAGACCGCCAAACATTTGGGCTCACCAGATTCTAGTGGAAAGACCATGATGACGTGATTATAAAACAGCAAGTTTCATTTGGATTAGGTTGTATCTAGGGATTCATGAATTTCTAATTTCAATTGTCTGATTGCCATAATTGCATATTGATACCTTTGGCCTCTAACTTACCTAATCACTGGTACTTGATTTTAAACACATGCATGCATGAGCAAACACACATGGCCATTATTTTTTTTTGGGGGGTGGTGAACAAATAAGTGATCGTTTGATGTCATGAATGTTAGAGCTGCTAGAAAACAGACTTAGAAGGAGGAAAAGCCTTAATGAAGGTAATGGCTGATTTTCTCAGCAGAGTGCCTATTTGTTTTCCCTTATCCTTTCATTGTGCCTTCAAAGCTTCAAAACCCCCTAAAAATGAAAGACTGTAGGACAAAATGTATTCTTTTTGTTTTTAAACTGTGGAGAGCAAAGTATTTTAATGACGAAATATATTATATTATTCTCCTACAAACCAAAGGCTAATAACCTGGAACTGGTACTTTGGCTCCCTAAAAATTCCAACAAGACGAGCCAATTATGGACTCTGAAACACTTTTATTTTTAGTTCCTTGTAATAGCAATTCATTCCCTGCTATGGTACATTAACTGAGAAACCAGTTGAAATGAGAGTTTTGGTACCTTTAGAATAATTGACTATATTTACTGAATTCTTAATAATGCAGAGAGGTGAGCGAGCGGAAGACAGAAGAACAGAAGGTTTAGGTAGAGGAAAGTCTGACTTTCAGTAAGGGTCAATCAAATGGACAGTTGTGGAATACAGTTCACCTGACCTTTTTTCCCTTTTCAGTTTATTTTTTAAGTTGACAACAGTTTGGTTATTTTTGCTGATTTCTGCCTTTAGGGTGATGTGGTGTTGCTTTGGTGAGCAGGAATAATTAGTTGTTTACAACTGAAGGATGCAGTAGGCACATGGTATTCTCCATACCATGATATCTGGCAGTCTCCAATTTTCCTCTGTATCTTGGCATGTTGGTAATACTTTCACTGGCCTGCTCGCTTTCATTTTCAGTAGAATTTCTTTCGTTTGGGAAGTCTGCTACTTTCACTTTTGATCCACTTTTCCTTCAATGGCTCTGTTTGCCATTCTGGTAGTCTTTTTGGAAGTTCCAACCTGATGCCAATCTGGAGTGGAGCTGGTGATACTAACAAGGAAGGAGTCTTTAGGATGGGTGGATATGTTATAAGGGAAGCAAACAGAGGTTGAAGGGACAGCTAAAACAAATGCAATCCTAGGTCTTATTGGTGAAGTGCAGATTTGTGACTATTGGAGGCATTAGCTCCTCTGAAATCTTTGCTGCTCAGACTATATCTGGATAATTATGTTAATTTCTGGATGTTTTCTTTTAAGGGGAGTACTGATGCACTAGAATAAGTTTCAAGCAAGATGAAGAAACTGGTAAAGGGCCTGGAGACCATGCCATCTGTGGAACAACATCCATATTGCTTAATTATGACATAGGCAAAATGTCAGTGACATGAAGCCAATATTTGTGGTGGTCTACACTGGGAAAATGTGTTGAAATAAAAGAACTAAACCTAAAATGTCACAAAACTATAAAACCTTAATGTTTGGCTTATGAATTTATTGTGTTGAGTACAAATATGTACTGTGTTTGAGCCCAGGGCCAGCTAATTGGTTGACCAACACAACAGCTTTCATATACTCAGCAAGGGAAATCTGTTTTCAGGTTATCGGGGAGATTTCCCTTCTCCTTGTAAAGTGCTCTGCATTTAATCTTTTCATCGTTAACACACAGGTGCTCACCACTAACAGAAGAAGAGTTCTGGAAATGGTTGGCTGATGACTGCTCTGCTGTCTTCCATCTTTTTGGTACCTTCTCTGATTTGAATATATCCCCCAAAGTTCATGTATTGGAAACTTCATCCCTAATTCAGTGGTATTGGGAAATGGGGCATCCGAGAATGATTTAATCTTGAAGGTGGAGCATTCATGAGTGGATTAATGCCATTATCACAGGAGTAATTGGTATCATAGGACTGGGTTCCTTATAAAAGGACAAACTTGTTTCCACCTTGCTGTGTCTCTCATCATGTGGTGCCTTCCATCATGATCTCTGATCTTGGACTTTCTAGCCTCTAGAACTGTGAGGAAGTAAATTTCTGTTCTTAAAGCTGGGTGTGGTGGTACACACCTGTAATCCCAGTGACTTGGGAAGCAGAGGCAGGAGAATTGCAAGTTTGAGAACAGAGGCAGTCTGTGTAATGTAGTGAGACCCTGTCTAAAAAAAATAAAATAAAAAAAAATGGGCTGGGGGTGCAGCTTAGTGGTCCAGCACTTGTGAAGCATGCAGGTGGGAGGCCCTGGGTTCAACCCTCAGTACCGCAAAAATAAATAAATAAATGAATAAAATTCTATTCTTTATAAATTAAGAAAAAGTGATTTAATAGTTTCATAGTTGATATAGCAACTGTCTTATAAGTCTGTTCCCCACTATTTTTTTTTAATTTACGGTATTGGGGATTGAACCCAGGGCCCCCGCTTGCATGCTCTGCAAGTGCTGGACCACTGAGCTGCACCCTCAGCCCATTATTTTACTTTTTGAGACAGGGTCTCACTAAGTTATGCAGACTGCCTCTGGTCTCAAACTTGCGATCCTCCTGCCTCCGCCTCCCAAACTGCTAGGATTACAGGTGTGGGCCACTGCACCTGGCTCTAATGTTTATAAATAAAGAAAAATGAGCTCATACGCGTTTTTTTGCCTGTTTAACGATAACATGGAATAGTCTTAGAAATTAGAAGTTTCTCATTCCCTGACTTTTCAAAAGGAAAAAATCTTCAATCGCAATTTCAAATGTGATAAAGCAATTGGATAAATGACCAACAAAATTCAATATTACCTAATAAATCTACCAAATATCCTTTACAAAAATAAGTAAATTACCCAGTTTCAGGTATTCTGTTATAGCAGTGCAAAACCGACTAAGACATCTTCTGCAGCTTTATAGCAATGTGATTTTAATGAGGCTAAGAAGAAGTTAATGCCTTGGACAAACCTTCGGCATGACTTGCTTTCCTCTTGGGGATTTTGAGAATATGAGCACATAGTGGGAGATATTCTGATTAAGTTACAGATTCATTTCCAAAAGGAATTTATAGTAATAATGATATAAGCCCAAATTACAGAAGAGATACTAACCTATGAAAATAAACTAAAAAGGCAAATTTTATGAAATGTTTGACTGCCACAGAGTCCTATTATTTATAGAACACAGGGTGTGGTCATTCATACTTTTATTTATTCATTCTTTATCTTCTCATGTTTTTTTAAAGCACAGCAGAGAAACCTTTGGGGAGGAGGAGATGAAAGTAATCCATGTTTTCACAGTAACACAATATGTGCATTGTTGGCCAAAGGCCTATAGCAGACAGAAAGAGTCTGACTTCAGAGTCCTGCTATTCAGGAAGAAAAGGCACAGAAACATCATTCTCAGAGTGAAGACTATGTTTCTGAACAAACCAAAATTTCCTTTCCTTCTTGTGGCTTTCTCTTGCTTTGAGATACTGTATAGGATTGGGCTTTTATGGAAGATACACAATTATCTAGTGAGAGACAGAGAAACTAGGGCCCCAGTAGTACCTGGAAGGCAGGAGGGAGGCCTGGTGGCCTTTCAGCTTCTCTTGGATAAAAGGAACAGAGTCACCAAATAAGGAGAGAAAGAGAACAAACATAAAATGCACATCCTTAAGTACATCAAAGGAGAGAACAAACTGCTCTCTTTGCTCCTCACCAAATGTGCAAATTTTGTGGAAATCTTTATTTGTAGAGCTGACAGTGGATCTGACCTGTTGAGGAAAGTTAAGGTCTCCATCTTTAGGGTGCTTCCTGAAAAAGCTTGATGATCTTCCTTCCCCACCTCTAACAGGGGACTAAAGCAAATTTCTAGAGACTATCCAAGCTAAGTCTACAGTCATACAACCCTGGCATCCAATCTTGTCAGATCATGGAAGTTAAGCAGAATCAGGCCTGGTTAGTCCTTGGATGGGAGACCACTTGAGAATACCAGGTGCTGCAGGCTTGGGAGAAGGACCTGGTAGCCCACTCTTGAAACAATCAGCCATCAAAACCCATTTGAATAGCAGAGAAGCACTGACAATAATGCCAGGCATGGCACAGTGCAGGGGAATGTTTCCTTCTGTTGTACATAGGGTCGTTATGAGTCAGAGCCCACTTGACAGCATCTAACAACAACAACAACATCTAAGTTAGGGTAGACTTGTCTCGAGATTCATCCTTATGCAAAGACTGCAAAAAGAATTTGAAAATCATGAACATCTGACCACTGGAGAAAACTTTTACTGGCTCAAAAATAAGTCTCTGGGGTTTAATTAGCTACCTCTTTAGACACTGATTTTTGTCTGGGACTGGCACGAAATGTAACTCATCTTCCAAACTTTTTAGATCTGACCCAAATCCAGCTGAATTTGTGGCTGTAGGGAAATGACTTGATTTTGTTAAGCATGGTTTGTGCTCTTTCTCTCTTTCCTCTGGCATTTGTATGTAAATGGCAAAATCAAGAATTAGAGCTGGAGAGAAGCACACTCTCCCCTTAAACCAAAGGTTTGTCCTAGTGCAATCCTTCCATAGATTGCATGTGTCTGAAATAAGTTCTGATGTCACATGATACCTGTAGGTGGGGCTTCTTCTCTGTTGCTTTCTCTTCTCTGCTTTTTCAGCACACTGAATAGGTATGGTTTGAATGTATGTGTCCCCCCAAAATTCATGTGTTTGTACCCAAAACCTAACATGATAGTATTAAGAGGTATACCCTTTGGGAGGAGATAAAATCATGAGGGCTCTGCTTTTACAAATGGCATTAGTGCCCTTATAAAAGGGCTGGAGGGACCAGTCAGTCCATTTTTGCCCTTCTGCTTGTCACCCTGTGAGAAAATAGTATTTATCCTTTTGTAGGGTGCAAAATAGGTTGCCATTTTGGAAGTAGAGAGCAGCTCTCACCTGATGTCAAATTTGTTAGTACTTTGATCTTGGATTTTCTGGCCTCCAGAAATGTGCGAAACAAATTTCAGTTATTTATAAGTTACCCAACCTCAGGTATTTTGTTATAGCAGCACAAGCCTACTGAGATGCTATGGCAGCCTTACAATTTTACATTATAATTGTCTCTTCACTTATTTATCTCCAGTACTAGAAATGTGAGCTCCCCGAAGGCAACAGTGGAAAAGGATTCATGTTGATAAACCTAGCATCTACTATGGAGCCTCTACCTGGTTTTAATGGTGTCTTCTGCATTACATTGAATATTTTCAGCCCTGAGCTGTACTAGCTACCATTTGTTCTATAAAAGTCAGTCAAGGACAGCCAGGGAACATGAGGCAAATCTTTTCAATTGTGAGGAGGCCTCTGAATGGTCTCTTTTTGCTTTTTCCTTTACCCCTCCTCATTGATCGCATCAACTCTTTTTCACCAATGATTGACTGCAGTTTGTACAAAAAAGATCATAAACTTGGCGCAGAATCTTCTGTGACTTTTATGTCTTTCGACCCGGGGCTGATGGCTTTGTCATTTTACTCAGCCTTTAAATAGTATAGTCAAATCTGATTAATTGAGACTAACTTGGGGGGAGGCCAGTTGGAATTATAGATAGGAAAGAAATGCAATTTTATTACTTTCAAGTTCATAGAGTAATAAGAAGTAGACTAACAAAGCTCTTGCCAGGAAGTTTTGCCAAGCAAAAGTCCTTGGACCTGTTTTAATGAATAAATAAGAATGATGTGTAATTAACATATTTATTGTTTGTAAATTGCTTCTAAAGTGCTTAAAAACAATTTATTCTCTTAAGTAGTTTAAACACTTCCCTTGTAATCTTGTTTACACTGTAATTTTCCCAGAAAACCTTTATATATATATATATATATATATATATATATATATATATATATATATATTTGTATGCCATCTTAGCTCTATTCTGAATGATCACCAAATATGAATGAGTGAAGTCTGACCTGCAAAGGTGTAAGTCCAACACAGTGAAGCAAGTAAGCCTGAGCCTGATGTTTTTTAGGAAGTGGATAGAATAGATTCTTCCTTTCCTACTTAGTAAGAAGAGGTTTAGAGTTATTTTCTAGGTCCTGTTCAAAGAAGAGAAGCAATACCTGCCATCATTCTCAGTGGTTTAATGCCAGAGAGTTTCCACTGAGGCAGTAAAATGAGAAAAATTACCTTTTGGATAATTTTACTATGATCAAACAATCCCCAGTTGGCAAAACTAATAGAAGGTACTGTATTTTGATTGCAGTTTATCTCTAGAAATTGTAGATGGGCAATTTAAGTGGCAACAAAGCAAGTCATTTGCTAGAATGAGGCTGTATTTCACAGAGCTTTATCATTTGATATTCTCTGGATCACTCAGCTAAAGACAGTCTGTTTCCTTGGGTGGATCATATCATCCTCTTTCTGTGGTATTCCTAGGAACAAATTACTTTTCCTGATGATAGAATATTGACAAGATTTTCACGAAATTTCACTTTTTTCTTCTGTGGAGAAATTTAGTTGATGGGATGTTGAGCATTAGATTTTATTCTTCTGGGACTTTTTAGAAAAAAATAACTGGAAGGAGTTGACCTGGATATCAGAAGAGATGAATTCTAAACCCAGGCCTGGATTTTTAATAACCAATTGTGTTGCTTTGGAGATGGTTATGAAATGTTCTGGGTCCATTTTCTTGTGTTCAAAATTGTGTGTGTATATATGTACGTATCTGTGTAGGATATATATCATATATATATGTATATGTGTATATATATACACACACATATATATGTATGTGTATATATGTGTATACACACACACACACACACACACACACACACACACACACATATGATATGCTGGGATTTAGCTCAGTTGGTAGAGCACTGCGCTGCAATCTCTGAGGTCCCGAGTTCAATTCCCAGCATAGCAAAAATGGGAGAAGGACCTGGCAATCCACTCCCAAGGCAATCCCGAAACAGTCAGCCATTGAAAACCCTATGAGGGTCTCTATGAGTTGGATACCGAGTCGACGGCATTTAACAATACATATGATATAGGATAATTTCTAAGGTCATACTGAATTTTAATACTCTATGGGTACATGATTTTGTGGTAGTCACAAGCCCAAAAGAGAATTTTTTCAAAGCCTGCAGTGGATAGCACAGCATTGTACAGTTGCAGTAATGACTTCAAAACCTTTGCAAATTATCACATTTGGCAGTAAAGCAACTGAAGTCTCTATCATGAGCTGAAGAAATAATTAATATTGCATAAAATGATGTACTTTTTAATTTATGAAGGATAGATCTCAGAAGCGACTATAGATTAAAAGCAAAAGCAGTAAATCAGCCAACTGCACTTCAATTTCCTACTATCTATAAACTTAGCCCTGTAGCATCCGATCCCGTCAGATCTTGGAAGCTAAGCAGGGTCGGGCCTGGTTAGTACCTGGATGGCAGACCGCCTGGGAACACCAGAAGCTGTAGGCTTGGGAGAAGGACCTGGCAACCCCCTCCCCCAAAAAATCAATCTGCCATTGAAAATCCTATGAACAGCAGAGAAGCACTGACAATAGTGTTTCCCCTGTTGTACAGAGAGTCGCTATGAGTCGGATACCGACTTTAAGGCACCTAACAACAACAACAACAACAATAAACTTAGACTCAGTGGAAGGTTCCCTGGTTTGGGAAGAAGTCTTAGCTTATTGCTCTAGTTCTTCCTTTGCTATTTGATCATGGATTCAGAAACTCTCTGGGCCTCAGTTTTTCCGTATGTTTAAAAGAGGCAGTAATATGCTGAGCACAGTGGCACACACCTGTAATCCTAGCAACCTGAGAGGTGGAGGCAGGAGGATCATAGGTCCAAGAGGAGAGACAGCCTGCATAACTTAGTGAGACTCTGTCTGAAAATAAAATAATAAAAAATGGACTGGTGGTGCAGCCCAGTGATAGAGCACTTGCAAAATATATGTTCATTATACATGCCCTTAGTTCAACCCCCAAATACCACAACAAAAGGAGGGGCCATAACACCTTGCCTATGTATTTCTTTCTTCTCTTTTCTTTTCTCCCTTCCTTCCTTCCTTTCTTTCTTTTTCTTTTTTTTTCTTTTCTTTTCTTTCTTTTTTTTTTTTTTTGCAGTACTGGGGGTTGAATCTAGGGGGCTTGCATGCTTTGCAAGTGCTGGACTACTGAGCTACATGCCCAGCCCATTTTTTTTTTTTTTTTACTTTTGTGAGAGATGGTCTCGCTAAATTATGCAGACTGCCTCTGATCTCGGATTTGTGATCCTCCTGCCTCCACCTCCTGAGTCACTGGGATTATAGGTGTGCACCACTACACCAGACTGTCTATGTATTTCTTAAGACTTAATGGTTATTGCAAGAGAGCATAGGTCAAGGCTCTATAAAAAACAATTGCCATACCAATACAAGTTACTATTTGAGAAAATAATTTTAAAGATTGAACCACTGAGATATGTAGCCTAATATGTATTTCTCATTGGGTGTAATAACATAAAAAAATCTTTCAAAAAGGTAGCTTTACAATTTAACACAATAGGGAATTTTTTTTTACATTTATAAATGATACTTTGGATGAATGAAAGAGATGGGAATAGAGGGGTGAGGAGACAGAAAATTTGATTTTTGACTTAAGGCAGACCCCACTACTATCTAAATTCTTGAGAAATGTTGAAAGACACGCAAGTCTTAGAAGCACAACAGCCTGTCTTAACAGAGCTTATCAAATTTTGCATTTCTGATTCAATCTATAAAGGAGACAGATGAGAGATATTCCTATCTCAGATGGGTCTAATGTCAGTTGTTAATCAGTTAACACAAGTGAATGAGTCCCTACTCTGAGCCATTAACAGTGACAGACACTTAAGATACCAACATTAAAGATGTATCCCTTGCTATAAGAAGTGCCTGGCCTAGTGGGGGGCAATAAATAAATAAGCAACACAGTATGTTATGTGATGTGAGAGAGGCAAGTATATTCCTTATATTTTCCTAGGTTAAGTGTGTCACATTTCAGAACTGGAGAATGCTGAGTCACAGGCCATCTTCCTCTAAGGCACTACTGGCAATAGAAGTTTCTGTAATGATGGAAATGATCTATGTCTGCCCTGTTTAGGATGCTAGCCACTAGCTACATGTGGCTATTGAGCACTTAAAATTTAGCTATTATGAATGAGGAACTAAAATTTTAGTTTAATTGTTTTTGTTAGTTAAAATTAAATTGCTATATGTGGCTAGTGTCTATGGTATTGGGCAGAGAAATTCTGAAGGAATGATGGAGTCAGGCTCAGAGGCAGTCCTGAGTGGGCTTTGGTACTGCTGCCCCAAACCTTTAATCCTGTTTTCATTTCCACAGACTATACTAGCTTTGGAATGGTTCATTTCCAGCTGACAGCTCTGAATTATGCATGCTAATGTGCTTTACTTAACCCTGGGATGAGTTTTTTTTTTTAAGAAAAGATATTCTGTGACAGTTCAATCATAACAAAGGAAGGAAATGGGGCGAAAGAAAACTAGTTTATAAAGGCTTTTAAATGTCTCAAATATTACCTTTCACATAATTTCAGATGGTGCGAGGTCATTTCAACTCTCTTTAAGCTAGTGTTCATGCTCTCTCTCTATCTATCTCTGTGTGTGTGTGTGTGTGTGTGTATATAATATGAACAATCTTGATCTATATATGTGGGAATATATATATATATGTATGTATGTATGTATGTATGTATGTATTTGTATGTATGTATTTGTTAGGTGCCATCGACTTGGGTCCAACTCATAGTGACCCTATGTACGACAGAATGAAATACTCCCCAATGCTGTGCCATACTCAGCACTATGTCAGGTGCTTCTCTACTATTTACAGACTTTTCAATGGCTGATTGTTTTGGGAGTGGGCTGCCGGGTCCTTCTCCAGTTTTCTTGTCCTGGGGGTCAAACTCAGGGCATCGGAGAGTGCAGAGCAGCACTCTACCAACTGAGCTAAACCTCAGATAGATATATATATATATATATATATATATATATATATATATATATATATATATATGTTGTTGTTGTTGTTAGGTGCCGTCGAGTCGGTATCCGACTCATAGCGACCCTCAGTACAACAGGGGAAACACTATTGTCAGTGCTTCTCTGTTGTTCATAGGGTTTTCAATGGCAGATTGATTTTTTGGGAGGGGGTTGCCAGGTCCTTCTCCCAAGCCTGCAGCTTCTGGTGTTCCCAGGCGGTCTCCCATCCAGG
>VMDO01014552.1:0-36352 GCA_007922755.1 Pedetes capensis | reverse complement strand
TATATATATATATATATATATATATATATATATATATATATGGCATATATATATGCCAAAAGGAGGAGTGTTCACCATATTATTCTTTTTTTCTGATAGAATAGATAGGGCAAGAGTGACATAAAATATCATAGTTGGGAAACTTAGAAAGCAAACTATTCACAGTGTTCAGTGGGAGTTTAGTTAGAAATTGAGAAAAATATTCAAGAGTAATCAAATCTGTGACTTGATAATAAGACCTAGCACATGTCTGGTGATTCAGTTTCTGAAAGCACTTTCACATTTGTTATTCTATTTGACCATAATAACAAGTCTGCAAGTTAGTTAGGACAGATATTATTTCCAATTCATAGATTAGGAAATTGAGGATCAGCAGGATTTCATGATGTCTTCAAAGCCATCTGGCTAGTAAGAACTTATGTTTTCATCTTGAAGGCTCTGTTTGAGCCTTTCTGGGACTTTTCCTTTAATATGCTGTGAACTTTTCTAAGCTTATAACCATCTGCAAATATAATCACTAGGGTGACTTTTGGCCTTAACTGTAGCTGGGTATGCCAGGAACAAGCAATTTTAAATACCTAACCCAAAGATACATCATTCTTTCCTTTGCAAAAATGGGGTGTATGAGTGTGTGTGAGTATGCCAGTGAGTGTGTGTGTGTGTGTGTGTGTGTGTGTGTGTGTGTGTTTGAGAATTTAGAAATGAGTGCCCACATCTGTTTGTACTGGCTTAAGCCTAAACAAAATGTATCTTTGTTTTCAAGTGGATAAAAGTATTGAACCAAGAAGAGTGGCTATACCAGTTTACTTTGACAGAAGGGTGTGTTCATATAAGAGTCAATGAAGAGAAAAATGTTTCTGAACCTATTTGAAAATCAGACTGGGAAAGAGCTGGGGAGGGAGGAAGCTTAGAACAGGGTGGGGAAAAGAAGGGAGACATCAACCACACAGGTTGAAGGGATATGCTCTCTGGCACAGTGTGGTGTTATGTCTCTGACAACGTTCATTTTATTTTGACAGTTAAGTTTGGAATTGGTCCTTGTTTTTGCTGCTGGGAATTTGATGATAGAGGGAGAGTAAGGAGTTCCCCGTCATTATTTCTTAATCTTCCTGCAGGAGAAAATTGCTGTACTTGTGTTCACCGCCCTTGGACCTGTCATGTTTAAGCAGGCTGGGGAGATTTTTTTGTCCCAAATAGTACACTCATCAGCCAGTCCTAATTACTTCCATTTCATTGCGTTTTCCAGAATCCTAATGAGGTGTGGCTTGGTGGTGTGAGCACAGGACCCGGTGTGAGGAGTCTCAAATTCTAATTGCAGATGTTCAATGCCTCTTTCTAGTAGAGGGCAAATCTCTTAACCTTGTCTGTAGTGCTGTTAATGGAGTTAATCATATTTATTTAGCTCATAATGGTAGCAGGAGGATTAACTAGTTCATGTTGGCTACAAAGGCTTTGAAGAAAAGAAATGGCAAATTTTTGTGTATTGTGTCCATTTTCAATGCTAATTCTTATTAATAGGAGGCATCTGCTCCATTACAGTCATTAGGCACCTCAAGGGAGTTTTGCTGGCTGGATGAGAAGCAAAAATCTCTAGTTCTGTGCCATGAGCTCTGTAGAAAATGTAGCTACTGTTAGTCCTATTTTCCAACTTAGGTACCTGTTTTCTGCTCACTTGAAAATAATTTCTTTCCTTTACAGTTTCTCTGAAGGTTAGTATTTTCTCTCTCTCCCACAACCCTTTATATTTACTATTAATGGTTCAGAATGACTACTGTGTCTTAGCTGTGGGGGAAAATGATCAGTTTTTATAATAGCCTGTTAAACATTCTGGAAACCTTTATGATAAAAAGTTCCATATAAATATAAGGCGATTTAGTAATTGTCTTGTTGGTGTGTTGCATAGGTGCATTGTTGTTTGTTGTTAGATGCTATGGAGTTGGGTCCAACTCACAGCAACACTCATAGGGTTTTCAAAGGCTGATTTTTTTGGGGGGGGATTGTTTTGGAAGTGGGCTGCCATGTGCTTTTCCCATTTTTGCAGCACTAGGGATTGATCTCAGGGTCTCAGAGAGCACAGAACGGTACTCCACCAGCCCATAGGTGCATTACAGGTTGCTAACTTGGACAATTTCAAGCTGCTGATAATATTACCACTTTGTGAGGTGCAATTAATGTTTTCTTGTACATGGCTGCCAACACTCTTTGTCTGATATAATAGTCTTTTGGTTAATCCTTATTTTCAAAATGGATCAAATTCTAATCTGCCTTCACCTTTCCTCATCCCTCCACCCTCCATAAAATGAGAAGGTTTATTAGAATTTAGGAAAAGAGCCAGGTGCCATGGCACATGCCTGTAATCCCAGGCACTTGTGAGGCTGAGGCAGGAGGATTGTGAGTTTGAGGCCAGAGGCAGCCTATGTAATTTAGTGAGACTCTGTCTCAAAATAAAAAGAGAGAATAAAAAAGTGGCTGGAATTCAACTCCTCAATACTGGAAAAAAAAGAGTTTGGGAGAATAAGAATGAATAAATGTGTCTGTTACATTTTGTTTGTTTGTTTGTTATTGTTTTTTAAGACAGAGTCTCACAATGTATCTTTGGCTGGCCTTGAACACACTGTGTAGCCCTGGCTGGCCTGGAACTCATAATCCTTCTGCCTTAGCCTCACAAGTATCTGAGATTACAGGTATGTGCCACTATGCCCAGCTTCCACTGCATCTTTGAATCCCATTATTGCTTTTTATTAATAGTTCATGAAGTGATGCTAACATGTAACATGTATCTTGCATCTAACATTAATTTGTTGCGATGCTTATTTTTGTTGCTAGAAACAGGAGGCTACTGTGCTTTTCCTTCAGTACCTAATAATTTTTATAGAACCAAGTGCCTTGTATTTAAACAACTGTCATTATTAGAGGGTTGCCAGTTTTAAACAACTATGGAGACTGATTTTGAGAAGCCTTTATTGTGATTCATTAAATTTGAAATCAGTACTTGAGATGTCAAAAATAATCTATGTATATTTTGTGACGGAAAATACACATCGATACTGTGGTACACATTGTTGACTCTACTTATTCCAGTGTACTGTGATCCCTCTGCTTGCTGTGGCAGTAATGAAAATATCTGCAACAAAAGAGAACTATGAATGGTTTCATTGACCACAAACAAGAAAATGATCTATTTATTGTACCTAATATAAAAACATCAATATTAGAAGCTAATGCATTCACTAATTCTAAGATAGGGTATTGCTCCATTGTTTCTTGCCAGCACGATCACATATCACAGGCTTGAGCAACTAGCTGGTACAAGGGAAATGAATTTAGACTGATATGCCAAAGGCTGTTGCTCTTTCATTCTTAAATAAGCTTGTGGGGGCAACTGGGTTTTAAGTGATGTATAATATAAATAATGGGATTGGGTTGGGAACTGAATTTGTGGGTGTTGTTCTGGCCCACAGGCACAAGACCACCTGCCGCTTTCCCTCCAAATATTTTGAAAGTCTTTTCAGTTGACAAGGCTCACTCAATTGAAATTGCACTCTGCAGGCAGTCAGGGCTCTGTAACTGCTAAGTAGCAGAGAATTGAGGCACTGATAAAATAGAATTTAGCTGAAAAGAATGGACTAGCTCAGGTTCTGAGAGTGCTGTGCCTTCTCTGAGCCAGGGGAGCTTAAAGAGTGGCTGGATCCAAGAAAGCTTGTATTGTGGAACCCTGGATCCCATTGCTTGTGAGAAATCTTATATGGATGCTTTCTTTCCTTTCCTCCCTTCTTCTCTCCCTCCTGCTCCTTCCTTCTTTCCTTCCTTCCTTCTTCCTTCCTTCTTTCCTTCCTTCCATTCTTCTTTTCTTTCTTTCTTTCTTTCTTTCTTTCTTTCTTTCTTTCTTTCTTTCTTTCTTTCTTTCTTTTTTACAGGACTGGGGATCTAGAATGGATCTCTCATTGTCAATTGGACCAGCTTCATTGTAACATAGCTTCTGAAATTGAAGCCACCTTGTAAATCATTACTAGTTATTTTAAATCACATTCTAAAGATGGCTGCCAGTGCCTTTAAGGGAGAATAAAAATGGTCACCAAGGTTCCAAGGAATGAAGTGGCTCATTCATGGATCACTTGCTCTATGTGACTGGACCCTCCACCTACATCTGGAGAACTATCTTTAGTTAGTATGTGCCAATCTTTTTCTTTATCTATCTGTTAGACCCTTACCCACTCACTGGAAGTAGCCAAGGATGTCGCTCTGAGAAAAACAGGTATGAAACAAGCCGGTCACTTCCCTGATGTTACCATCTTATATTTGTTTTCCATCTCAGTTGTAGGCAAGGCCAAGAACAGTGCTCCCGGGGGAGTTCTTGTCATCCTTGTTGTTGTGGCACGTTCTAGCTGAGTCAGCATTTAATGTGGCTATAGCTTTTAACCTGTGTGTTTGTTTTCTTGGCCTTTTAAGGTGGAGGAAATAACAGTTGGCACTTGCTTGTAAAAGCCTCTGATATTTGGGGATAAAAGATACTCTGTGCCTGCAAACTAGCTTTAATGGTATTGTAGCTACAGATTTGGGATTGTGATTGGACTCCAAGATTTGTTCTACTTGCAAGAGTAGTGGATAGCTATTTAGTCCTTGGATCAAGTTTTGCTTATACAGGATGATATAGTTTGACTTACATGACTAAATTCTTCATTTTATTTACTCCTAAGCTATTTTTATGCACACTGAGGCCTTGTTGATTTTTTCGTTTGTACATACAATAGGCATTAAGTAGTCCCAGAGAGCTTTATATAAGCAGGTACTACTTCCGAGTATACTATGTCCCACAAAGGACTTAGAAAATGGTTCAAGGTCCTTATTCAGAAGGCTGTATTTGTTTGTTAAATGGTACCATGTTAGCCTGGCCTTTCAGCAGGCTTTTGGCCTTTGAATTGCATAGATTCCTGCAGGAAGCTTCTAGGTTTCTCAAGAAGGCTTTTATAGTGAAATTTGTAAGTGGGTTTCTCTTCTAAAGGCCCAACTTTGATCCGAAGATGAGAACTAAGAAAAGTGTTATTCCTACGCCACTCTGTCACCTCTAGGTAGTCTGACCACATCAATGGTGCCAGTGAAACTTCAGGAGTTATGATGAAAGGCCACTAAGAGGAGAGCTCTTTCAATTTAACTTGTTGGATATTAACTACATGGCCTGGGTTTCCCACTGATAACCCTGTCAAAGCACTACAGCCCTAGAGTTCTCTACCACATGTAGAAAAGTAGCTGCCATACTGTCAAATCTGTGTTGCAGTGGTCTACATTCTGATGAATACTTATCTTGTTACAGAATTTTATCTACCCTTATTTGGAAACACTGCCATGTGTTACCACCACCATTCCCAGAGATGTGGCAGGGCTGATGGAGGTAGATGAGCAGAAAGCACCTAACTGTATCATCTTATTCCCGACAGTAATATCCAGACTGTTGTGTATTTATAAGGTTGTGGTTGGAAGTGATAACAGAGAATGAATTATAACTACAGATGACAGTGTGCAGAATGAATGCTTTCTGTAGAAATAGGACCACATGGATCTAATAGAATTGGTCATCTACCTTACTTGTATAAGTAGCTTCATTCTTAATCCCTTCCATCTTTTCTCTGGTCATTCACTGATGAATTATATGAATACTTGCTACATGTCAAACATTGTGACAGATAGCATAGGGACCTCAAAAGAGAGCTTCCAGTCTAGTTGGGAGATGAACTGACATATCACATATGAAATAATCATAGAAGGTGTGAAAATGCATAATTACATGAGCCATCTATGCACAAAGTGCTGAGAAAATGCTAAGTAATATGAGGGGATCAGTGATAGACATATATTAGACATGAGGGAAATCAGCTATGAGGAGGTAGAGGTCTTGTATTATATGGCTGCTTAGCTAAGGATTTCATTTAGATTTAATGCTAATCACAAAAGGAGCCACTGCAGGTCTTGCAAAGAGAAGTGGTGTGATGAAAATAGTGGGCAAGGAAGACTATCCAAATAGTATTTTCCAGAATAGGCTGAAGCACAAGGCAAATGGAGATGAAGAAAGAGTGGCAGAAGGTGTTGGAGGCTATGGAAGTGGAAACAAATGGGCAGATACATGAGCTATTTCTAAGAGCTGTAAGAAATTTAAAATTGTTTTGCTAGAAGAGGGATATTTCTCATATTTGTGATTATACATGTCCAAATTCTTCTACGTGAGTCACCTATCCTCATTAAGTCATCAGGATGCTATTTAGTTCTGTAAAGTAGCAGAGTAATTCTTTAGATTGCATCACAGTAGCCTGTGCACAAGTATATGCGTGTAACTGCAGGTAGCTATGTGCCAGTCTCTCTCCACCTGTATTCATTTAAATGGCTGACATTTTAAGTACATTAACTTGTGGGTTCCTTGACGGCATAAGTTATGTCTTTTTTTTTCATCCTCAGTGTTTGGTGCATTTTTATTGAGTGGATGAATGAGTGAATAAATTAATAAGAATCACTTTGTTTTAGAAATCCAGAAGTTTTGAAACTTGAAGGGAAACATTGAGATCATTTGGTCATTTTCACTTTAAAGATGGATAAATTAAAGTCTCAGGAGTGATAAGGCGACTGATCCAAGTTCATCTATGAGTCAATGACAACCAGTGGGAAGGAATCCATAGGTTTCCTTACTACAACACATTGTTCTGTGTAGTCAGACTGTGTGTATGTGCATGCACGTATTTGTGTGTGGACTCATGCATGTGCATGCATGTGTTTATGTACCAGAATTAGAACTTGGCTGTGTGAAGAACATATGACTGACAATATATAATTAGTAGGAGTTTATCTTGTTTTTCAATTCAGGCAAATATGAGATTTCTAGTCATGGTAACTCTGGGGATGGTGCCTTTTATTCCACTTTCAGTAATTCCAACTTCAGCTGCTGCTGTCTGGATGGATAAATCTTTAGATACACATTGTGGCTGGAGGCATGTTGGCTTTATCTTTATATAGAAATTACATTTTCATTTGTATATGTTAGGCATAGGTAGTAGGAAAAAGTTGCTTGTTAATTCATTTCCAAAAAAACACTTTTGGGACTAGAAGGCCATTTGAACAACTAAAACAGAAACCATTTTTGGAAAGGTTATGAATCTTTTTAAAATTATTGATCAATAGGCACAGTTATCAGTATTGGAAGTAAGGAGTTAAAAAAAACCCAGAAGTTTAAAGTCATTTTGTAGTCATCTGATTTAGGGATTCTAGTTTTGCTATTTGTATTGTTAAAATGACCTAAGAGTTAAAAAAAAAACACAAAAAAACCAGAAAATTAAATTACAATGCTTTTCAGGTGGAAATATTAAAGTATAATGTTAAAAAGATTGTTCATTTTTAAATGGAAACCTTGAGGTTTGAGAAATCTCTGTCTATTAAAACAGAGTGTGCAATTTTTTTTTAGCTTGATAGAGTGACCTACAGATTTGTACTAACGGGTAAAGAGTCTAGTCCTGGATATCTGCTTCTTATTGGGCTTCTTTGTCCTCAGGGTTGCAGTCTCTCTTGGTGATAAATGTGGTGCTGAGAGAGCTGCAGTCACTCTTCCAGAGACTAGGGCAAAATTCAGTGAACTGTAAAAGTAATGCAAAATGACAATTAAAGTAGGGCATTCTCTGGTACCTTGGGGGCCTGACAAAGTGGAAGTATTTGACTTCTGATGTGCCAGACTTATTAACATAGAAACATAACAATGAATCACCCACCCAAAAGTCTCACTAAAAGCTTCACATATCCAGAAGGGAGCTGAGAACAGAAAGCAGTAAGCGAAAAAACATGCTCTTGAGCAGTTAAACAAATAACAAACAAAAAAACAAATAACAAACCCCCCAAATTGCACAAACGTCCATATATTGATGATTATGTAATTTCTGCCTTAGAAAAACATCTCAACTCTCTACTCAGCACTTAACTCATTTTCTAGACTATTCTTACAACTATACTTATGTACTTTCTAAGAACATAGTGGAGTAAAGGATCAAACTTGAAATGGAAGAGGAGTTGCTTTTGCTATACTAACAGCACTGGGAGGCAATAACACTGAGTAATTACAACTTGGTTGAGGGACATAGGTTGAAAATAAAAGACAAGAACTGAAAAAAACCCAGTATTTTAAGGTCATTGAGTGTACAGGCCAAATATGCATGGTATAATGATTTATGTTTAGAAGGGTAAGTAGCCAAGAAAAGGTTAAATTATGCTTTTTATGCTCTATTTTATGGAGGGCAATTTTGTGATATATTTCAGAAATGACAGAACTTTTAGGGTTTTAAAATCAAAGTTTCAGTTATTAAACGGAAAATCCCTAAGTTATTTAGAAGTCTATATTCTTTCTTTTTTATTTTCTTGTATTACTTGGGAGTTGAACTCAGGGCCTCACAAATACTTTGGATGTACTCCACCACTGGTCGGCCCCCCCAACACATTTTTAAAAAATTTTGAGTCAGAGTCTTGCTAAATTTCACAGACTACCTCTAGTCTTGAACTAGCATCCTCCTGCCTCCACCTCCAGAGTCATTGGGATTATGGGCATGAGCCACTGCACCTGGTTTAGAATTATTTATTCTTTGAGGGTTTTAGAAAAATCAAGGTTTTATTAAACCTAGGCCAAGTGAAAAGGCTGCTCTCAGTGAATTCCTGGGAAAAAGATTTCTAATTAGAGAAAGGATTTGGGAAAAGTATATTAAGTAATAAAAAGTAACTCTTATTTGCCATCCAGATTAGAAATAAAAGTTTGCTCTGTATCCATTCTTAATGTCAAAATTACGTTTTTCAGAAATAAATGTTGTTCTTGTCTTTTTGCTCTATTTCTGTATTAACCTGACTGTCTCATTAGAGATGGGGACATTTCCTAGTGAAATTAATGTGACATTTAGCGGAAATTTCCTCTCTCAAATGTTTCATGTTATTTGCCATTTAGAGTACTTAGAGATGGGATTGGAATAATGTCAAGCAAATTTTAATTAAATAAGGCTAACCAGGAGCCAATGCATTCATGCAAAAAAGAAAAGCTCTCATATTATTTCTTAAAAAGAGTATTCCTTCTGTAATTCCTTATCCTACATTGAGATGACCTCTGCAGATAATCTGACAGAAGAGATGTCATCTTCTAAACAACTGGGTTTGCCATAGAAAACACACCATAGCAGGTCAAAGCCTGTGGCCAGTTCTTTGTTGTTTTCTACCCTGAAGGTACGTTGGAATTACAGGGGACACTTTTAAAAAAAACACTGATGCCTGGACCCAACTCCAGGCCAATTATCTCAAGATCTCTTGGAGCGGATCCTTGGTGATAATACTTTCCTAAGAGTTCCTAAAATGATTCCAATGTGCGGTTAGGGCTAAGAACCACTGCAAACTATTCATTAAGACACGATTATCTCCTTCTTCAGGGTGGTCTGCGTGTCATCCTTTGTTCTACCACAAGTGAGAAAAAAGTTAATCTTTTAGTGCACAAGAGTTGGGTTTGGGCACACACCTGGACCCAGTATGAGCTAGAATACTTGATGCCAGTAAATACAGACCCATTGATGGCCAGTGTACTCAATTATTTGTAATGTAGTACTAATAAGGCCAGAATAGTGAATTCTGTCAACTCAAATGATTCTGTTGTATAGATTGTCTCCATAGTTGTAACCAAGCTGCCTCATAAAGAGACCTGAGACAGTTTGTAAAGGCAAAGGACAATGTGAGACAGTAGAGTCTCACTCAGTCTAGGAAAGTTGGTTCTAGGAACCTGCCTCATTGACAGGTGCTCCTAATGGCATTAGGATGCCTCATGAGACATCTGCCCATGATGATTTTGACTGATGGGGAATAGAATATTTACAGTTGAGGTCCAGGACTCAGAAGAATGGGCAGTTACTCTTTTAGAGTTTAAAGAAGATAAGAAGGTAATAAAGTTCAGTGGTAGTTTTCTACCTACAGTGGCAGATCATGCCTGGTGCCTCTGTCCAGCATTAACCAATTTGTAAACCTTGGGAAGAGAGAATTGTTAAAGTCACTATAATCGAGCCCTCTAAACCTGTCTTCTTTTACCTCATTGCCTGGGAGTGGGACGCCTCATGGTGAGATACATTATTCCATTAGGGCCAAGAAGTAGTAATCATCAGAGATAAAATTTGCATGACTTTCTTCTTTACCCAAACATGAGATACCAGCACCATACCTAGAGCCAGGGCTCCACAGAACTCCATATTTGCTGCACAGTGCACATAGGTTGGATGCCCTAGTGTATAAAGCTATATAAAACTTCTACTTGAAAATTGGCTTTTCTTTTTCCCCCCTTTTTTTTTTTTTGATTTTTTTTTTTTGTGATAATGTATCACTATGTATCCCAGGCTGACCTTGAACTCATCATGATCTTCCTGGCTCTGCCTCTCTAGTGCTGGGATTACAGGGAAAACTGGCTTTTGTTAACATGACAGTAGCTTAGAATTTGCTCATGTTTTTCCTGCAAAACCAGTGTCCTATAGTTTGTCCTCCTTTCCTTTCCTTTCCTTTCCTTTCCTTTCCTTTCCTTTCCTTTCCTTTTTCTTTCTTTCTGTTTTCTCTCTTTCTTTCTTTTTCTTTCCTCTCTCTTTGCTCTCTCTTTCTCTCTCTCTGTCTCTTCCTCTGTCTACAGATTTTTGTCTTACAAAAATGATTTAGTAAGTTAGGAGGCAGTAATGAAACATGCATGTGCTATTGGCTTATTGCCTGAATGAGGTTGAATTCTTGTTCCTTCTGGGGATTTTGAATTCTGTACAAAGCAAAGGATAAGGATTCCCATCATTCCCACCATGAGTCATGATAAAGGCAGTTGAAATTCTCCTTTGGATTCAAATTTCTATTATCTGTATTTTACAGAGAAGGAACTTGAAGCACACAAAGATTAAGTAATTTACTCCAAGTTGCACAGTGAAAAGATGAAATGAACTGCCAAGTACTTAAACATATCCCTATTTTAACAGGGTACATGATTTTTAGGAGGCAGAGGACTTTTGTCCGTTAAACTATACATTGTACTGAATATCATAGAAGAGCACATTTAGTCAGCATCATTTTTTGCCTATTATGTTGATAAAATGAATTAACTCAAATGTTTGTGGGTTGACTAATGTATAACTTATTTCAGCAAATACTTATATTGTATTCCTATTGCAGGTTCAAGTTTGCCTTCTCCTTCTGTAATTACATCTGCAACAATCTCAGCATTCATTTTCTTATGAACAAATTAGAAATGAACTGACCCTTTTGATTTTCACTCTCTCAAGCAATTTCTTCCAATAGCACCAAAAATGATTTTTGGTTTACGTTAAGGGGGATCTAAACTTCTAGATAAAAGCAGTGTAAGTGGATATTACACGGTTTGTCTTCAAATGAGGTGCATGTAGAGGGGGCATGGACATGCCTGAGTAAGTACGGGGCATTGATGTGTTTTCATTTCCTTCTCAATTCTCTCTCCTCCTCCCTCCATTCACGGCCCACTTCCTACCTACTCTAGGTATTTAAGGCTCTTACCCTGACTGTTGCCTGGGTAGTGACCATGAGGTAGTGGGATCGACTATTTTCTGTTTCATTTTTTCCTCTATCAAACTGTGAACTCCTTGAAAGCCAAGGACTGAATCTAAGAGCCTTGTGCAGTTAATGTCTGACAGGTAGTTGTTTGAAAGGAGTCTGCTATTTTGTTTGCTAGACAGCTATTGTGTTTCCTTTACCAAGCACTTTCAGTTGAAGTGATTACAGATGGTCCCTAAGGAATAATGGGAATGGTAAGGTTTTCTGGTGAATGGCAGGAGGCTGGAGGAGATGTGTTTGGGCATTTTTCAGTTCATCCAATGGTTGTATTTTAAATTTGGGCATAAGATCCATTTTACTAGGACATTGACTTCAGTATACGTTCTTCCCTGGCTTCCACATATTCTAAGGCTACCCACTCTTTGATCCACCCAGCCTCCGGGTGCTCATAAGCTGTTTCCACATCTCTTTCATCTGGCAGGTATTCTGCATTTGCTTTTGTAAAGCCATTGCTCTAGCAGTCTACTGTAACCAGATTAGACAGTGGTGTTTTAATGATAGGAGATGAGACAGGGGTTTGCTTGCAAACTTCTTGTTTCACATGAAAGGCTTTGGCACCCCCTGTGGACTGCCCTTCACCCTGTTTTAGGCATAATACTTGTTTGCCTTTATATCTGTGATAAAACGAAAGCCTTCCTGCATAACCAGTGCTGAGCAAATGTCTTAAAACAAAGGGAAGTGCGGAGTTTAAATCCACAGTGGGGGATTCCTTTGCCGGCATTTCCATATCTTTGGAATAAATATTTTAACATGTTAATTATCTACTACTAATAAAAACACCTTTGAACTTCTAGTCAATTTGATGGGCATAGAATTGTCTCCACCGGGGAATAGAAAGCAATTAGTTTCTGTAATGATTGTGAGTCATACTGTCTTTTCTCCATAAGTGGTTGCCTTGTGAGTAGCCGGCCATATTCTAGGGAATATTTGTGTCAGGTCCAACCTGGGCTGCAGGGGTGAGCTGCTTCCGCAGAGGCATCAGGCCCCCAAAAAAGGGATTCATCAGGCTGATGCCCCACTATGGCCTTGGTTTCCAATTCATTCTTTGCTTCTTGCCCAGTAAAAAAAAAAAAAATCTTCCAAGCAGGAGACTTCAACTCTTTTTATAAATCCCCTATGTAACCATTTTATGTTTTTTCCTCATTGCAGACCGAAAACTACTCTTTTGACTCCAACTATGTGAATAGCCGAGCCCATTTAATCAAAAGGTATGTTGGCTTGCTTGCATAATTCTACAGCTAAGCTTGATTTAATATAAAAAACAAAACAGATTTTTTTAAACTATGCCTTTTTGGATTTTAAGATGAATGCCTATATGCTTAATGTAGAAAGTTTAGAAAATTCAGAAAAATATTAAAAGTAAATAAATATCACTGGTAATTCCATCACTCATAGGTAATCACTGTTGGTATTTTGGTATATTTCTTTCTATCAAAGCATATTATAACTATTCATAATTTAAAAAATAAAACAGATTATGTTAAAAGAGTTTTGTTAATGATTTAGAAATCTAATATTGGAAATTTTAGAAAATATTACAAAAATTTCAAAATTATGTTGACATGAAAATTCTTGTTGCTACTCACTTTAAATAAATGGAAGCCTTAAATATTTTCTCATGTGGAACTTCCAGTGGGTTCTGAGATTGCTGTTATTTTGACAAGTCTGAAATTTTAAAAGTATTTTAATGACAGATAAACTAGCTTTTATAATATTTTTAGATGACAGGAGAAAAGAATTTTGCCTGATTCAATACTTATTATTTCAAAGTGTTTCAGATGAAACATTTGAAGATGAGATTTGTATGATTGGTTGGTCATAACTTAGCCCCAATGTATGTGAGTACAGAGAAGAGCTGGGTAGTAAAAAGGAAGATTCTGCCTCGTTGCAGTGGGTACCTCAGTTATCTAGTGGGAAGAAGACAGTGTTTAGAAAGCCCTCTAAGGAGGGACAACTAAGCAAAGGAGAGAACTTAGAACAACTTGTGCAAAAACCCAGTGCTTGACCATTCAGATGATACCTTTATTACTATTTCATGGAAATTGCCTCTTGAATGTACAGTGGTTATTCTGCAGCTAAAATTGAGCACTGAGTATGTTTGTGAAAATAATAGAAATAAAATAGAGAAGCAAGCAGAGTATGTTAGAACTGCGGTAGAGAAGGCCTAAAATTTCTATTTTCCTGGCTCTAATCCCATAAATTTACATCACTAGGAGAGTAGGATTCGAGGAATAAACTAGCTTGTTGTACGAGAAACTTGAATTCATATCTAATTTAATTTATGATGCTGTGGTAACCCTTAAAACCATGTTAGGTTTTCCTGTATTGGTCTGGGATAATATATGACCTTAAGTGTTTATTGTCATCTGAAAATGGCAATCCCTGTATTAACAGTCATAGCACAGTTTGAATTTTTTTCTGAGGTGTTGGGAAGAATTCATTTAGAATATTTTCTTGGTCTTCAGAATAAAGGAAAAGGTAAGGAATTCAAAATTATCTAACTAATTTGTTTTAGGAGGAAAGAAAAACTCTCTTTACATGCACTGATTAGAGTGGTTTTGCCGAAGAAATCTGCTTTGCTTTCTGCTTCAGGACTGTTTATTTTCAAAGCTCTTTTTAAACTTCTGGTAAAAACAGTGACTTGCCTTATCCTTACAGGTCCCTTGGGCTATCTTGTTCTGGGTACTTGGGAATTCTGTGACCAGGTTAAACTGATAACATGAGCCTGATTTTCATAGCCTGGCAGAAGGCTAAGACTCCCGGGAACCCTCTAGTCTTAGGTCAGCCCTGAATATCCAATTTACAAGGCAGACTGATGAGATGAAGACTTATGTTCAAACATTTAGCTTTTGGGATATATGTATTTACACCACAACTTTGAGACCTACTGAGAATCTCTGAATTAGAGTAATTACTTTATGTATCCTTTTATACACACATACACACAAAAGGTATAACCAGGGATTAACAGACTCTTGTTCAAAATGTCTCTTAATGTTGCCGGATAGCAAAGATAGTAGGCTTTTTTGTCTTTCTAATTTCCATTTATTTATTATTACTTTTAACCAGGAATCACCTTGATTAAGAGGAAATGCCTGAAAGCTCAGGAACACACATTTGTGCCAATTTCTGTTTATAGAACTTCAATGGTTGTGGAAAACCATGAAAGCCTTGGAATTTATGAGGTTGATTGAATTTAGATAAAGTACAACACCTGGAAAGAGACAGAATATCTTGTGTGCTATCCTTTTTCTAGGGAGGAACCATCATAAATGTAAGATGTGAGGAAAATGTTAAAGAGAGTAGTGATGAACACCAAGTGAAAAAACCATGCAGTTTGTTCAAATAGCTTCCAGTGATGTTTGAATAGGGTTTCATTGTATATAGTTTCTTGAAGATCCATTTCCATGTGTCAACAAAGCTCCTGGACAGGAAATTCTGAACCTGATTATCAGGTTTAATTTTGCTATCAAATCCATGATTTTTTTTTTTGCCAGTCCAATTTCAGACTAACTTTGAGAATTTGTTTTCCTATCCATTTTTTTCATCCTGTATTAGATTTCTACTCATCCAAGGACATTTCTTGGACCCTTGATGTTGGCCTTCTTGGCCAGACTATTTATAGATGGGTTTGTTTTACCTTTCACAACTATCTACCTTTGGTGTCTGAAGAGCAACTCGCACTGTCCACTTATAGTTCTTCCCTACATTAACTACATGAAATAGTTGACACAGTCAAGTTATAGTGACTTGAGGAAAGTTTATTTACAAAGTGCCTATTCTCAAAGGCTTAAGCAAGGGATACTGCATCATTCTGGTACTAGAGTAGCTTGTTGTGTTGTTAGGTGATGTTGAGTCGGTGTCCGGCTCATAGTGACCCTTTGTACAACAGATGAAACACTATTGTCAGTGGGCTGCTGGGTCCTCCTCCCAAGCCTACAGCACCTGGTCTTCCCAGGTGGTCTCCCATCCAAGTACTAACCAGGTCCGACCCTGCTTAGTTTCTGAGATCTGATGGAATCGGATGCCACAGTGGTACAGCTGCAGGGTATAACAATGTAGGAATTGACAGTACTTCTGAAAACACCAAGGAAGAGAACATGGAGGAAACATTGTCTTCAGAGTAATACTGTCATTTGAAGGATGCAGTCATCATGAAGTAAACTTGCAAGAGGGTAGCTGAGACAGTACCCTAACATCACTCTTCTCTCACTATCTGATCTCCAGCTAGTGCACTCCATGGCTAATACCAGTGGAAAAACAGAGGCTAAAGTATTTTTCATAGGCATAAGCCTAGGATGAGAATAGCAAATAGTGGATCTGGAAGGGAAAATGAACATATAGGAATATTCCCCACAATTTTCTGCACTGAACAATCTAGGATTATATCTAAAGTTTTATTTTTTCCAGAACATCACATGAAATCTGGAGGTGTACCCAAGGAGGCTTATGAGAGAGTCCCAGATTAACAAGCCAAGATATTTTGGAATTCTTTCTGGATGTATTTCCTTCCTGCTATGTTTATTTCTTTGCTATCTTTTCAGAGCAAGGAAATCCAGCAGTGGTACACTGTCCCTGCTGTAATAGTATTTTCTCAAGCTTGCTTTCTGTGTGTCTGTCTGATATCCATTCCTATAGTGCTTTTGGAGCTGTATAAAGCAGGGCCTGAGACTGTAGCACAAAAAAATAAAATGGGAAATGAGTGAGGCACTGAAGCAGTATGGAACGGAAAATGAGCACGGGCTCCTAAACCATGCACAGTGCTTTCCTTTACCACCAAAATTGTCCTAGAGTTTTGTCACATAGGCTATGGTACTTTGTAGGTAGTAAATGCTTGGTGCATGCTTATTGAATGCACGGAGTAAAGTAGATGAAGGAAACCTTAGTATTTTTCCACTAAAAGCTAGCACTAAACTTTCCCTTAAGCCAGCGATTTTTGAACTTTAATGTGTGAGAAACTTGTTGAAGGCAGTCTCTAGCTCTACCTCTAGAATGCGTCCAGTTTTAGCAGGTTCCCAAGGTTATTGGTAGAGATGGACTAGAAAACACTCTAGAATCTTCCTTAGATTGTTTAAACACAATTACAGTGCTCTTTCGACTTTCATTCCTTTCTTAGTTTCAAATGGCATTACCTGAGTATGTGGTGTCACCTACTAGGAAAGTATGATCTGTTTCTTTTCCAATTCTTTTGTTTTTTGGAAAAGAGTTATAAAAATTTAAAGGGTAATTATAGGTCAGAATTTGTATAAATTTCTTCATCAAGCATATTCTGAGTAACTCTTGTGTGTAGTAGTACCCTGTTCTAGGTGTTTTCAAATGAACCTGTCCCTGTGTTGGCCAGTAGAGCAGTAATAGAAACATTTGCACTTACAATACCATTGCAAACAGGTACCCCTAATTTATTGTCCCACAAAAGTTGTTTTACAAGTCTTTCATCTCTCAAGAGGTACATAGGTAATAAAGCAAGTGAAATCAGCATTTTTTATGCCTGGCATAAATTGTTATTTGTTTTGGGCGAGTAGCCATTTACCAGGCTGTTTTACAATTTGCTGCATCTTGCTTACTGGGTCTTAAACTGCCTTACACAAATCCATTCATTAAGCCACTAAATGTCCTTACAAGATCAGAGTAAGTGGTACTTAATTTGTCAGATGGCCAAACTGATGTTTAAATGTGCTAACTACTCCAAGGTTTGAGGGAATAGTGGTTATATCTTTTATTTTTTCTTCTGAGAATACATAACTTCTTATGCACATACCAACAGTCCCTGAGATCCTAGTAGGTAATCATTCATGGTTGTATTATTTTTATCCTTTATACCTAAAAAACTAAAGCTCTGAAGTGCTTTATAACATTCAGATGCATATAAAATGGATGATCACATTTCAAAAAGGCAGATCTAAAACCAATTAGGAAAAGAGAGAGAGAGATCCCTGGCATCCAGGGAGGTAACCTAGTGCAATTAAACATTACACTTACCTTGACGCTTTTGAGGAGCCAAGGCCAAATATAAAGTGCATCAGATCATATAGTTCTCATTATTTAATAAAGGAAGGATCTATATTTGACAGGAGAGCTATTTTTTTTCCATTCTTAAATTTTAGGAGAAATAATGCAATGCACAATGTCTTACTATTGTTTATAGAAGACCCAAAAACTTTAAATAATGAATTTCCTATGTTAATCCTGAACTGGGGTTTACCTCAGTTGGTAGAGTGCTTGCTCTGCAAGCTCTGAGGCCCTGGGTTCAACCTCTAGCATTGCAAAAATGGAGGAGGATCTGGCAGCCCACTCCCCAAAACATTCCCCAAACAATCAACCATCAAAAACCCTATGAATAGCAGAGAAACACTGACATAATGCCAGGCATGGCACAGTGTCAGGGAGTATTTCATTGTGCAGTACATAGGGTTCCTATGAGTTGAACCTGACTGGAGGGCACCTAATAACAACAGCAATACCAATCCTATAAAAAAACATGGCCATACTATTTAATTATACTGTAATGAAAGCATTATCATACCAAATAAGGATAATATTTAACAATACCCATTTACTGAGCATCCATTTGTTGCTGATACTCCATGCAATATCTCATTGAATACTCAAAATAGTCGTGTGAAGGAGATTTTAGCTAATGAATTTTACAGACAAGGCAACTGAGACTCGACGACATTAGACATGGAGCCCAGAGCCACATAGATGAAGTGGCCTATTACAGATTATCACTTGTCTTAATTACTCCAAGTTCAGTGCTTTTTCCAGTACAGTATGTTACAGAAATAGAGTGTAAATAACTTATAGCAGTTGTTCTCAATGGGGGTGATTTGGCAATGTCTCTCTGGTTGTTGCCCTTGGGCGAGGATCACTACTGGTCCCCTAGGGAGTGAGCAAAGGCCAGAGAAGCTGCTCAACATCTCACAATGCACAGGACAGCCACAATAAATTATTATGTGGCCAATGCCCAGGTGTGGGTGGCACACGTTTGTAATCCCAGCAACTTGTGAAGCAGAGGCAGGAGGATCTCAAGTTTGAGGCGGGTGTCAGCCTGTATAACTTAGCGCTACCCTGTCTCAAGATAAAAAAAAAAAACAACAACAAAAGGAAATAAAAGGGGGTTTAGATGGTCCATCTCAGGTAGAGTGCTTGTGAAGTATACACAAAGCTCTAGGTTCAGCCCCCCCACTGCAAAACTTAAAAATAAACCAGCATTTTTTGGTCAAAAACCATCAATAGTGGCAAGGTTAAGAAGCCTTGCTCTAAGGGATAGCTTATTACATTGTCCTTAGACTATATCCTTTTCCATCATATATCTCAAGCAAGTTTGGGCAACTAGTAAAATGCAATGTTGAATTTTCTGGTTTAAAGTGACAATTTGGGTTGAGGATTAAAGAACTTTTGATTATGTTTCAGATACCAGATAATACAGGTGGAAGAATTAATATTTGTTTTAAAAATGGAGCAGCCTGTGACATCATCTAGGCGGGTCATTTCCTTTTTCTTGAGGTATATGAGTGCTTATGGGCAGGGTCAATTTTTTCTACAATACAAACTTTGAATCTATTTAAACTGTGGGTTTGGTTTTATAGGAAACTCTAGAATCTGTGCCATAATGCTAGAAATGGTAAAACACTTTCAATCATATATTTCCAATAGTCTTCTTGACCATGAAAGAATTTTAGGATAATTTTTTAAAAATAGAACTGCATCTTGGTGGGTTCATAGGACTGGGGTAACTCTGTGATATAATTTGGAGGAGCTCAATGAGCTGGGCTTGTTGAGAGATTATAGTTTTAGTGAAGTCAGTGGTCAGTTAGTTATCCTTTCTGAAAATAATTAGCTACTATCCATCTTGTTATTCATTTTCCTACAATTATGACTTTTCAGTTACTATCCTCTTGATTTTTCCCTTTTTATATTCACATTAGCAAGCATTCAACATCTATGTTGGTCATATGTTAAAAATCTTCTGTGATTCCTCTTGGCCAAGTATGGAGAGTGACAATGCATTCATGGTGTCTGTGGCATAGCTCTTCATCCTGTGTACTGAATGTTCTTATCAAAGTTTCTGAGTGGCAGGTCTGTGAATGTTCAGGATTGAAAGGATCAAGCAAGTTTGCAGTGTCATATCCACAGGGCTCCATTTACAGAGGTGTTCTGAGGCTTGTCCTAATTCACAAGTGGGCTACTCTCCCTTGTTTGGACAATAGCACATTTTCTTGGGTATGTCTTTCCTCACTGACTGGGGAATGGATTCACCATGGTGTAGCACAGTTATAGATTCAGTTACAACATAAAAAGTATTATAAATAGAAGGTGAGTACTCTATGGTCTACCTTATGGGTTATTCTTTATCTGTGAGGAATGGTGTAGAGTTTTTGGATAGTATGCTCAGTGCATTGTATGGTAGATTGGTTTAGTAAATGCAAGGACAGTTTTACCCACAAGCTCTCAAGGTGCATGTTTCCATGTCTTAGTATACCTATACTCACAGTTACACTAGTGCTTACTCTTTGGCTATCACTTTTATCTCACCTTCTGTATTACTCAGGGTTCTCTAGAGAAACTTAACTGATCATATATATATATAATGTTTTATCATGAGGTATTGGTTCACACAATTATGGAAGCTGAGAAGTTCTGTGATCTGCCATATGCAAGCCAGAAAATCAGGAGACCTGGTGATATAATCTGAAGTTCTCAGAACCCAAGAACCAATGGTGTAGGTTCCAGTCTGGGTCTGAAGGCGTACAAACCAGGAACATTGAGTACAGGAGAGGATTGATATCTTAGCTCAAGCAATTTGGCAGAGAGTGAATTCAACCTTTTTGTGCCTATTTGTTCTACTCAGGCCTTACTCACTGGATTAGATGATACCCACCACATTGGGGAAAGCAATATACTTTACTCAATTCCTCAATTCAAATGCTAATCACTTTTGAAAACACCCTCACAGACATATCCATGTTGTTTTTACGTGCCATCAAATCATGTCCAACTTATAGCGACCCTCACAGGGTTTTCAATGGCCGATTGTTTTGGGAGTGGATTGTCACATCCTTCTTCCATTTTTGTGGTGCTGGGAATCGAATTCAGGACCTCAGAGACTGCTGACCAACTGAGCTAAATCCCAGCCCAGACATATCCATAAATAATGGTTAATTAGTTACCTGGGCATCCCTTGACCCATTCAAATTGACATGTAAAATTAACCATCACACCTTCCATGCACCAAAACTCTCCTCTTCTCAGCTTCAGCCATTTCTTCTTTTTCTTTCAATTTGGCCTTCTGCCTTTCCCAGATAAAACTGACCTGAGACCTCCAATCCTGATAATCCTTTTTATTTTAATCACATTACATCAGTTTCTGCTATTTTTGCTTTTTACAGTTGAGTAGTACATATCTTTGGAGAAGCAATATACGTAGTTAAGATTCTAGGCTCTGGCACTAGGCTACCCGGGTTTAGTCATAGATATGCTACATTTTTTTTTGCCAGTGGTATGACTTTGGACAAGTTATTTAACTTCTATGTATTTTATGATCTCATCTACAAATCAGAATATTAGTGGCACCTTTCTCTTATAGAGTTGTAATGATTTAAAATGATAATTAGTGAGTTGAATGTGGTGGCACATACCTGTAGTCCTGATGACTCAGGAGGCTGAGGCAGGCGGATCATAGGCTTGAGACATAGCTCTGTGGTAGAGTGCTTGCCTAGAGCAAGGTCCTGGGATCAATCTCCAGTAACACACAAAAAAAGTTAATTCATGTTGATCAGTTCAATCAGTGACTCCTGGAGAGTAATTCCTCAGTAAACATTAGTTATTATTATTTTACTTTGATTTTATAAGAACAGAAAAAAAACCCTGAAATGATACCATTCTTTAGAGGTAGTTGTTTTAGTTCGTAACCTTGCCCATAATGATATATTGAAAATAAGTGAATAAAAATATTAGCTACATCAGCATTCAATAGTGGGAACTTCTCTGGAATATTAAATTCCATTATCCTTAAACAGAAATTTCGTTCCCCCTATTCCTGTTGGACATTTCAGCCTTTGCTGGCCTCATTGCAGAGCTGACATCATCCTGGCTTGGAAAGATTTTAAAAAGCAGATCTATCCCAGTTGTAAATTAACATTATTTCTTCAACCCAGCAGCTCCACCTTCAAGGACCTAGAGGGAAACAGCCTGAAAGATAGTGGACATGAGGAGAGTGACCAGACTGACAGTGAACATGATGTCCAGAGGAGCCTGTACTGTGATACTGCTGTCAATGATGTGCTGAACACCAGTGTGACCTCCATGGGATCTCAGATGCCTGACCATGGTAAGGGATGCCAATTTTAAGTTGCAGCAGTAGACTCTAAGGAGCCCAGAATGTTTGCAGGCACACTTTACTACTTTACTGTAATAAGGTCATCTACATATCCACTGAACTCAAACCTAAGCAGTATCTACCTGGTTTTGAGATATTATGTCATCCAGCCAGATTCTTCTTTTCTCCCCCTGAGTAGGTCCCATAGAATTATATAATGTTTGGGCATTTTACAAGCTGACTGCATAGACATATTGCATATATTCTCTTCAATAACAATGAACTGAGCATATAGGAAATGAGCAGATGCCTTCTCACCAGGAATAAATGCCTCTTTTTGCTTTAGTGCATGAATTCTGCTGATCAATTGAGTTGCACAGAACACAGCTCTAATGAGACTACAGGGGTGGGTTGATTTCCCTTTCAGGCTAGTTAACTTTACCAGGAGAGAGACTCTGTTCTCTGACCACAGATTGTGTACTCTTTACTGAGGACAATAAGTACCAAACTTCCCATTTTGTCTACAGGGCTGCTATTCCAAAGCCATTTAGCTACCACACAAATCCATGCTATTGGTCATAGGGGAGGCCAGGATAAGAGACTATGGCTGAATCAATGTAAAAGACTCCACTATGTGGAAAGCACCTCAACATACGTATGAGGAGCAACATCCTCATGTATGAAGAAATGTCTACTTTTATGAACTCAGCCACACATGCTCTAGCAAGAGGCACTATTTAAAATTATGCTAGGCAGAAACCAGGGTACAGTAAATTTAGCAGAGTTCAGCTAAGGCAGAATATTCAGATGGACTTGAGCACAAATGTCATTCTCAATATTTTACTGATGCAAACATGCTATGCAAACAGCCTGTCTTTTTCAATTAAGAAGTATGAATTCAATTGGTATTTAGGCTCAGTGAAGCTTTAGAATGCTTGGCTATGTCTTGAGAGAAGCTAGACTCATGCTCAGCTGGAAGTCCTGTTGCTAAAAGTCTTGAAGATGAGAAAACAAAATATGGTGATTATGTGCTGGTCTTCAGCTGTTTCATTTCACTGTAAACATCATTAAATGCTTTTGTTTTGGTTTTGTAAATGAATCCAAAGAAATACATGATTCACAAAACAAAATGTTTTCCATGGAAAAAAATTAGTCACTGTAGAGTCTATTAAATTGTCTAATCCATTCCCTCCCCAGCAGACCCAAGTGTCAAAGTCTATAATATAGAGAGGTCACTACCAATTGTGCACTGCTGCCTTCCTTAATTGGTGAGTGGTGACATCTGCAGAGATAATATACTTTCTGGGAAACCTTACGATGACTGAGGATGAAAAAAATTAAACATTTATATAACTGAAACAGAGGCAATTTAATTCTCCGTGGATTATCAGTGTGTCACAGGATGCAGACTGATACGTATCATTTACTAGTCATGTGTATCTCAAGGAAATGCTTTTTCATTTATATCAGAAAGGGTTTTAGTTAGATGCTCTCTAAAATGAAAAGACTCCAGGAAAGGAAATAGTCATAATTGATTCCCACTTTATGCCTGGCTAGAACAACATCTGTTTTAATTTTTTTGTCACATTCCTCTAGGAAAACAGTATCTGTGGACTGCAGCTAGAATTTTTGAGTGTTTCTTACAAATGGAATGTATTATATACAGTGTAGGTTGGATAGTAATTAGAGTATTCTAAAGCAAATGTGTGACAGTATTCTGAGACTCTCACATATAAGATGGTGATTTCACACACAGTCATTCACACATGACACACAGTCACACACATGCAGTTCCATTTTGGTGACACTTACATTTTGATTCTCAGCATCTGAGTCACATGCATATATCTTCATTATTTCTATTATTCCAGCAGTAGGTAATGTTGAGCCAATCCTTGGGGCAGTCCTTTTCAACTTAAGTAAATGACTAAAGTTTAGGTACAAAGGGAATTCAAGTGTTTACATTTCAGTCTGTACTTTGTGACATCCTACTACTTGTGAAGCTTTCTATAATGATACTTAATTGTGTGTCCCAAATTAACCCCAGGCTTGCCACAGAGACTGTGTCACCAGTTAACTTGGGTTGATTATTACTAGCTCAAAAGTAGCAATTATTCCAACAATTAATATTTTACAGCATTTGCTATCTCCAACCTGCATTCACATAATAAGAGTATCTCACTGTATACTCTATCCTAAGGCACAGTAGTTGAAAGGCAGTCACTGGGTCAATCTAAAACACGTGCTTGATCTTCAATTTCTCAGGCTCAACTCTGATGCGGATATTTCTTTTGGTTCTCTAAGAACCACTTTAATGTTGGGCCAAATGTACCCAGTAGAATATACCTTCCACTATTTTGTTGGGGAGTTTGGCTCTCTCTGGATTTCTTGCCTGTGATTCTGTCTATGACATTTCCAATTTAAATACTACTATTGCATCTTTCCTTGCACATATATGTATATATGATTGATAGGGAATCTCCAAATTTTCAAAATAAAGATAATTTTATGTATCCATTTTTTCCTTGAGTAGGAATGGTTTGCTCAATTATCTTATATTGTTTTTAAGGAAAAGATATTAACTACATTTTTTTCTCCCTTACTGAGAGACATCTGGGTTCTGTGCCTCTTCACACTGCCAAAAGTTTCTTCAGGATTTGTTCTTATAACTTTACTATAGCAAAAGAATTCTCATTGTGAATGACAACGGTGCCTTGGGATTTAAGTAAGGCTCAGATGTCTTTATTTTCAGTAACTTTGAGAATTTTTCTAAGCATGGCAAAGCAGAATCATATTCAATGAAGGAAGGAGAATATGTAAAACATTTTTGAACTCAAAGGGCAAAAGTCACGAGTTTAGTCACTGGTGAGTTTGGATTCTGTTTTGATTATCCTAACCAATCACATTTGTGAGCTGGGTCAGGGTGGAGATAAGAGGGAATGACAAGATTTTTTGCTTTCTGGATTACTATTAATCCTAGTATCTCTCTTAACATGTCTTCTAAATTCAGGTCAGTGAGTCAGTGAACTGGCTGAGTTGAATTTCCTGGTTGCCAGCTGACTGAATTACAAATGGGTTTGTCATTTACTGTGCCCATGAATTAACAGACCTGCCGCGATACCACTGTGGTGTCTGATCTCCTCAGATCTCGGAAGCTAAGCAGGGTCGGGCCTGGTTAGTACTTGGGTGGGAGACCGCCTAGGAACACCAGGTGCTGTAGGCTTGGGAAAAGGATCAGACAATCCACTCCCAAAAAGCAATCAGCCATTGAAAACCCTATGAATAGCAGAGAAGCACTAACCATAGTGTTTCTCCTGTTATATATATGTAGGGTTGCTGTGAGTCCGACACCAACTTGATGACACCTAGTAACAAAAACAATGAATTGATATGTCTCAGTTTGTCCCTAGTTCTGTGGTTCTTGTTTCCTTGGCTTCCTGGAAAAGATGATAGAGAATTCTTTAGTCTGTGTGTTTTCCTGGCATATGGTACTATCTCAAATACTACCTCTCATTAGCTCTCATAGTGCCTTGAGAACAAGTAAGTGTTATGTGGGGACAGTATATCATCTGATTTTGTTCCTGAAGTGATTTGGTGCTGAGATCTTAACCAATGGATTTACTTGGTGAATGTACCACCTTCTGGCAGGAATAAAAATATTGCCTTATCCAATTCCTGCAGACAATCTCTAAGATTGTCTCTAAGAGAAATTGACAAGTAGGGTGGTCAGAGGTACCCAGGCTCATGGCTTTATTGCACAGTTGGTGGTATCATGAGGATTTGAACCTCTTCCTATCTGGGTTATCTCTGGGTTGAGTAGTGGTAGGGTTAATAGATTTCTGATGCCTCACTTCTTTGCATGACCATTTGTGGTGACATAGATATCCCATTATGCTTACTTCAGTGTGTAATCCTGATATGAAATTGGGGTTTATGAGGATTGTATCCTAGAAGTACACATTAGTGCCAAGCCCAATTAATTCATTTCAAATCACACTCAGTCTCTCTTCCTTATGATTTAAATTATTGATTATAAATTCATCTACTGAAAAGATGACTCTAATTACTCTAATATGCACCCAATTTGGAGTTCACTACAACACTGAATTGGTTTTCCTCCCATACTAATTGATACCAAATAGAAGCAATGTACAGAAATTTGTAGTAACATTTATCTGCTTTTGAGTCCAAATGCAGACAAATACAGTACAATCATTGCTTTATTTCTGAAAGTGTATGTTCTTCTATATTTTACTAAACTTGTTTGTTAGTCTCATCACCCGAATATCATTCAACAAGTTTGCAGTGTAAAATATGTATTTGAAGAATTTGGTCTATGCCTAATGCAGCCACTACTAGGAATTAGCCATGAAAATGCTCTGTAGTCGGGTGCGGTGGCGCACGCCTATAATCCCAGTGGCTCGGGAGGGGGAGGCAGGAGGATCACAAGTTCAAGACTAGAGGCAGTCTGCCTGACTTAGCGAGACCTGTCTCCAAAAGTAAAAAATGGGCTGGGGGTGCAGCTTAGTGGTCCAGCACTTGCAGAGCATGCAAGCATGAGCCTTGGGTTCAACATCCAGTACTGAAAAAAAAAAATTCTGTAGTCTTCATTCTATGCATACTTTAGTGTCAACCACAGGTGTATTAAGATGTTTACACTTTTAACACTCTTCCAACAATGTGTAATTTCATTTTCTCTAGACTTTTAATGAAATTGTGATTCAGAGACGAAACATCTCTTTCTTTTATCTTCTTACCTATCCCCCGTCTCACCTCTCACCTTACTAAATTTCCAAACACTCATTTCAATTAATCTCTTGGCAAAATAGGGATTTCTCAGTGGAGAATATTTTGTGACATTGCAAAGCAACGTGCTGCTGGGCTCCAGAAATGGTTGCATAGACCAGATGTTCATAGAGTAATTGAAAATTCCATTTTATCAGAATAGCATTTGCTGTCAAAAAGTTTTATCTTTACTTCAACAAAGAGGTTGATTAGATCCCCCTGGACCTGAATTAGCATTTTTGAGGCTAGATATACTGTTTTGCAATTCATGTGGTTACTTCCTCCCCAGCTTAGCTCATATAGAATCCTCTTTCAAATACATCTAGTGTAATGTTTAATTACTTGAACATAGGAATCTGTCTCACATATTATGGTGTTCTAATACCAGGCAGGAAAAGTACATGCACAAATATACATTATTCACTCATTCAACAAAGTTTTTGAGAGCCCACTATGTGTCTGGCTCTGGAAATTGATGCATCAACTACTTCAGCTATTGACTGTGAAAGTTATAATCTTTTTACTTTGTCCTATCTGGGATTTACTGAGATGACTATGGTCACCTCAATGATAAAATGAATAATTCTTTCTAGTTTTAAAAATCATGAGAATAGAGCTTGAGACCATTAAAAGTCTTGTTAATATTATGCCAAATAATGACTATTCCAATCAAGATCTTACTTTTGACAAGAATATCATGAAAATTCTTTGATGTTCTAATTTGAACAATATCATGCTAAGAAACATTTTTAAAAAATCCACCTACTCTGAGGTTGAATTTCCTGCTGTCCTCTAGTTAATTCCACCATAGGATGGTAGGTTTGATCTCTGACATGCCCAGTTATCTGGCTGGTTTAGAGACACTCAATATCTACTCTCCTCTTTTCTTTGATATCCAGAGACTTTATCCTTTCTTAGTCTTAGCAATAGCCTGGTAGGTACGTAGGTGACAGGTAGAGCTTTTGCTTGTTTTAACTACATTGCTGCACCAGATAATTGAATTCCTTCCAATGCATCATTTACATTTTATTGACAAGACAGTTGCTGGAATAAAATGTTGTTCTTAACTAATGGAAACATCCATGCTTTTAGCTGTTAATCACTAGCATTATTTTGGGTTGGCCTATGGACAGAGAATTCTTTTAGTATGGTTTGCCATCAGTTTCTTCATGTGGGACATTAGGAATAATACCAACTATTTACCAGGTTTCAAATTGAGACACTATTGCATCTACATCCACACACACGTTTTTCTGATCCACTTGGAATTTAGTTGTCTCATATTCAAGGTCATTTTAAAATTTAGTATGACTAATTATGTGTGGTAACAGATTCATTGTTCATCAAGGACATAAGAGCCACAGGCTTTCTTGAGTGGTTCACACTAAGAATTTCTATGTTTCTAAGCACTTGGAAAGCATTGGAGGATGGAGGCTATATAAAGGGAGCATGCTGGACAATTAAGAATTTCATTCTCTAGGAGTTTATGATCCAATAGCACAGAATGGTTCAGTATGGAATAGATTACATAGGATCATTGAGGAAATTAAGATTATTTGAGCTGGAAAGCAAAATGCATTTAAAAGAACATTTTGGTGTAATGAGATCCCATTGGAGGAATAGGAGAAGTCAGACCCCAGCATGGTATGCTAGATAAAATTGTACTCTATCTGGGTGATATCCTAGGTGAATATTTTCCAGTTGCTTCATTGAAAAGTAAGTTCTGTGGGCCATGCCATGATAAATAGAGACACAGCCAATATGATAACAGGTAGATGAGAGGGAAGTTAAGTTGTCTTACGGTGCCAGATTGTATTAACTGTTTCACATGCTCAGAAAGTCCATTGACATAGCAAGATCACTATTTTGGGGGGGTCTTCCTTTCTTTGTAACATTATATCTGTCCTGTTATTAAGAACCAAAACTAAACTCCATCAGACTTGGGAAGCATGAATCCAAACATGGAATTTAAATATTTATAGATATTTTTCTGATCATTTTCCCTTTAACTCCTCTGTTATGAAATAAACATGGGAAAATAAGTCCAGTCACAGCTTAAGAAGCAATTTAAGGAATATGAAAATTATACATCATTTCTTTATTATGTAGTCAAAATACTTGTGAGATGGCTTTCTTCTCTTCCCATAAATGCCTTTTGTCATCCAAGATCAGGTTTTGCCTCAGGTATTTTTAGTCTCTGTTTTCACCAGATGGCTCATTGCCAGCGAAAGCTTATTCCATACATTCACTTTGGAAGAGTGGCTTTTTTTTTTTTTTTACAAGGAAGTCTTTTCTATTTCTCTTCCTATATGACTTATCCCCAATAAAAATCACCAAGCAGTATATCAGAAAAGATTTGAACTAGCCTTTAGGGAGATTAGAAAAATTGCTTTTTAGGGAGTTATACAGACTCTTCTTGGTAATGTTTTAAAAGGTCTCATATAATCTAGGCTTCGTTCTTAGATGGCCTTTTGAAACTTAAGGTGGATGGACAAAACAGACTCTTTTGTAATTGAGCAGAATAGAATCCCATAAACTAATCATTTTGTTAGGTAAGAGAATCCAAAGCAATTCCACACAGGTAGGGCTAAAGGGATTATCAATGAGATAGTCTCCAGAATTGTTTTGGAGTGAATCCTTTGGGTATGGACGTTTGTGCAGGTGACAAAGCAAAAAGAGTATTGTGAGATTTTATGTTTTATGGTGAACACTGAACTTTGCTTAAAAAAATGGGCAGGTCAGAGATCTACTGTGTGATTGGAGGTTATGTGCAAGATTGTGTGTAGCAGAGATGATTCAATATGCACTGAACACAGAAGGGGCCATTAGAAAATAAACTTTGTGGCTGAATTCACATTGTCACATTGAGGTGACCTGTGGCCTCTTGAGAGATACTTTGTCTTTTAAGTGTCCCTGGTAATCAAAAATAATGATTCTAATTTCTTATCCTTTCCAACAGTTTAGACAACAAACATACAAGCTGTTAAATCTGGAATAATAGATGGCATTGCCTAAATGTAAGTTTAGATCTTTTTAACCTTAGTAATATCCACTTTAATGGCAAATGAGATTTAGATTTCTGTCTTAGTTTAACAGGAATATTTTTCAGCTTGGCTGAAGTTGGAACCCTAAAAACAAACTTATCTCTTATCCCAGTCTGTTAAGCTCTAGGGTCTTAACTAAATTATGGTGTAGTATCTAGACTGTAAGTCATGTGCGACTGTAACTGTAATCTGATTTGAATAAAGGCATAATTTTATAATGTTTCTTTTTAAAGTAGAAATCTGCAAGCATAAATTGCTCTAATTCTGTGGAAAAACTTGGTAGCCCTAATTGATTGTAGCAAGGTAGCTTCCCAGGTATGAGTTTGCAAATTCAAATTAAGTCCTAGAGATATATTTTCCAACTTCTCTGTAGACATTCTATCTGGAAGCACATAGATTTTCTTTCTTCCTAATATATGTTGGACAACTTGCTTTCCTCCCTGCTCTTTCAGTCTGTATACAATTTCCAACTTTGTGAATAACAGAACCTTTCATTTAATACATGGAAAGGAGAAAAAGAGGAATGATGTAGTTTACAAGATATTTAGACTGGTCATACTGTTCCAAGGCATCACCACCTGCTGTGTTTAATCATTAATGAGGCTGTCAGTTGCTCTAATCTGGGAGGTGAACCAAAAGAATGGTTTTGATTTTAATTTAATTTAAAAATCAGCTTATTGAAACAAAAAATGCCTCCAGCTTATAAGAGTCAGGTTACACACTGTTGATAAACCACAGCAAGTCAGATGCAGAAGCTGAACCATCATTCATATGCAAAACTAAACTATTTTAAACTTGTGGAACTTTTATTATTACCATCACTAGCTAGAAAATGTGGTCCTTTTAATTCAAGTAGCCATTGTATTCCAGAGACATCCTGCATATAAATAGCTTCTCCACTTTTTTCTTAAAGAAAAATTAATGCACATAAGGTTTATGGACTTTATTAATTTCAGAACACAAATTGACAGCAAAGTCCAGAGTGAAGCCCAAAGTGCAAATTCTTTTGTTTGACTCAATATCCATCAAAAGATACATTTTAGAAAAGCTGAGTGATTATCTGTAATTTGTGTATTAAGTTTGAGTTTTCTTACACTGGGTGATTTTGCTTAGTGGCAAAATGAGAATTCAGAAATGTAGTGTCTATGCACAAAGTGATTTTTAAAGATCTAGAGCCAGACCTTTGTTTGTGCCAACTGTCAACCTACAAGTTTTCGTTATGCCTCTCTGAGTTTCACCCAACACTTTCAGATTTATAATTGATGTCAACTGAAATTGAAGGCAAAGAAAACCTTCCTTTTTAGACTGTAGAAAATATTACCTTACTTTTGGGCCCTCATTAGCTGGAGGGTAGGTGTACTGAATCACACTAGCCTTCTGCTAACACAGCAAGTGAGCACTTCCTGAATTCAGCTGATAACCAATCTATGCAGCTAATGAGTCTGCAAACAGACTGAGCGGCTGGAGCTGGCCACCGGGAAACCACCATTCCCAACTAACTATCTTTTATTAACCTTTTGGTGTTTCCTTTGTGACGCTAATTAGAGACTATAAAACTATCTGCCTTGGCTGTTTGGTATAAAATATAATTTTCAAAGAAACCTAGTCCACTTTAAGGCTTCTCTGTTGGTTTAGTGTTTCTCATCATGAAGAAAATGACTGACTTGCTATTTAAATAAAGTTTGGATAATTAATCTGTAATATTCTGGTGATTAAAATGCCAGAAAAAGTTGCTTCTGTAGTTTGTGGAATTTATGATGCCCTCCAGATTCTGGTGGTCCTGAAGGGGGAGGCAGCTATTTCCACCAAAGTTATGTGTTGATAGTCTGAAGGTACCCATTCCCAGGCAGTAGCCAAAGTCCTATCCACCTATATGCCTTCTGCTTTGGATTGAATTCCTCTTGTTTGGTTGGGAGTGGTTAGAGGTGTGTTTTGTTTCCTTTCTGTTGGTTGATGAGCCAAGGAATGAGTGTTGTTCTCTTGGAAGGAGAAATGTCTCCTAAGTTGAAGTGCTATGCTAAACAAAATGATAGGTTATCAAAAGGGCCTACTTGACATTTAAACTATTATATTTGCATGATGAAAATGGAGCAGTGTCCTTTGCCACTCTAGTTCCCCATCCTACTTCCTCTTTGATATTTTCAATACTCAGTCTCAAGTGTGTCATTATCAAAAAGCATTATAAGCATTTGAAGCATGTTGGACCCTTGTCGTCATCCTGTGCTTTTGCTTATTTGTCTATAGCACCTCTTAGTGCCTTATTTTAGTTTCATTCATTTTAAGTAAAATTTACCTAAAACAAATCATTTACATGATCCCGGGGGATAGAATTTCTAGATGAGGCATTGGCTGTTTCTTAAATATGTGAGATTTGCCAAGTTAGGCAGTGTTTTATTTGGTTTAGAAAAGGGATACATCTTCCAGAAGCATAAAATTAATCATCTAGGATCCTTTAGAGATTAAAATACCTATACCAGCAATTCAGAGAATTTAGTATTCTACTTGCAGCATTACTGAGAGCCCCTTCAATATCATAAGTTTCAATTGCTATCAATATAGAATGTTCAAAGTCCTCAAAAGTCTCTGGAATTTTAATAAGGAACATGTTATAATAACTCATTTATTACTTACAGCAACTTTAAGTAGGGGATAAGCATAGAATTTAAAAAAAGATCAACAGAGGAATAGCAGCCAGTCCTTAATCCAGGATTAAGGTCAGAATATTAGTAGACTGAGAAACATTCATATAGTTTGAATGAGGTGATAAGAGAGAAATGAAGTAAGATACAAATATCTATGGTTAAAACTAAGATTGGCAGAGACAGAATGGGTATAATCCAGACTTCTTTTGGCTCAGTGGGTAGAGCGCTGTGCTGCAGTCTCTGAGGTCCCGAGTTCAGTTCCCAGCACCGCAAAAATGGGAGCAGGGCCTGGCAATCCACTCCCAAGGCAATCCCGAAACAGTCAGCCATTGAAAACCCTATGAGGGTCGCTATGAGTCGGATACCGACTCGACGGCACCTAACAACAACAATCTAGTTAACCCTCATAGGTAAGCATGAAAATTCTTCTTCTCACTGTACTATTCTAGATAGATGTTGTTGTTGTTGTTGTTAGGTGCCATTGAGACCAGGCCCCGGCCCTGCTTATCTTCTAAGATCTGACGGGAGCCGATGCCACAGGGCTATGGCTGAAGGCTCTGGATAGATAGTGTCCTATTAGTTCAGGCTAGAACTAATATGAGCCAGCCCTAAAGAGTCAGTACACCCTCTTCTACACTACTCCATTATCTCCAAGATTGGCATTGCCAGTGAACCCAAAAATAAGCAGAATACCATAGTGGTGAAGAGTACAGACATTGGAATGTGACAAATCTAAATTTCATGCTTACCTTTGCCACTTAATGACTACTGATTTCAGTGAAGTTACTTATTTGTTTGAACTCTCAGTTTTCTCATTTCAAAGTGAGAGTAATAATGGAAATTCCCTATCAGGATGGTTTTGAGACAATCCTGGTAAAGCATATATCCTGGCACATAATAGATGATCAAAACATAGAAAGTAATATGAATCAGTGAAATATCCACTTTGTATGGTTTCAAGGTCCCACCACCCAAAGCCCGTCATCTGCTTGATATTGTCTGTGGTCCTTTTAACAGAGGATGAGGCAATTCATTTTATAATTATAGTTTCAAAGTTCAGGCATCCCATGAGGAAAGGCAATGCCTTTATTCAAATTCACACTAAGTTGTAAATAGTTATTAGACAGTTTCCAAGTTTGAAATTTCTTGGGGATGTGGGAAGGATAATTTCTTGAATATTGAATACTAAGGGCTGTAGAAGAGTAAGTTGTACAGAAAAGGGATGTCAAGCAACCTCATAAGTTTGTCCAGAGCTGTCAATGTTTAAAGGAACATGGGGTAATTGTCATTTGATTTACTCATGGTGAAATGTCTGGATGTTAGAAAGCTGCCCACACTATCAAATAATTTTTCCTAAATCAGCCCAGACCTTTGTTTGAGAATTTCAATAATCCTGTGATGTCAGGATCTCATCCTATGATGTCCACTGAAGATTTGAAGAAAGGTCTGGACTCATCTGAATTGCAAAATTCACATATTCTTGAGTGCTTCTGGTGAGGTAAGCAAAGCTTTTCTGATGGGGTTGACTCTGCTTTGCCTTCCCTATGTCAGAAAATGCACACCTAAACCTGGAGGGTCTGTATGGCTCTTGGATGCTCTCCTTCTCTTGCCTCATTGCCCTTAAATGACTAATGGGTGGCAGACATCACATTGATTCTTTTTGTTGTTGTTTTTTCCACCTCATGTCCAGACATTCATTACAATAAAAATGAGAAAATGCATTTTTCATTTCTAGCTTTCCTCTAAAAAGTCACCCTGCAAAAGAATCCTTTTATTCTTTTTTCTAACAATAGACTGAAAAATGCCCAGCTCCTACTGGAAAGGTCATATCTCCTTGACATATGAATGAACTCACAGCAAGTCCATGGGGACACTGTCATCTGAGAAATGGTGGGAATTTATGTACCTTTGGATTTTGTTCTCTTTTTGTAGTGGAAAAAATGAATATGATAATGATTCCTTAAAACCCCTCATCCACATTTTCTTACATTTCTTTCTAAATCCCAGGAATGAACCACTCAAAAACACAGTTGATAGGTAAAAAAAAAAAAAATTATCCCTATCTTGCTTAGACTCATTTGTCCTATATTAATATAAGTTAGGTAGCTTACCTTTGCTAGTTATAGGGTATTGAATCTAGGTTACAGGCTGTACTTTTGTGGCATAAAATATTGTGGCTTGTGAGGGATCTTATGACATGTTTCTGTTTGTCAGTATCCAAATGGAAAGGAGGGAGAAGTGGACACAAACAGAACTGGGTGCAATTAGGGATATGGAAAAAGAACTTAGCACTGAGGGATAAGCATCATGATTTTGAAAAAAGTAGATTCATTATGAAAATAAACTTTCTTTCATAGTTTGAATGTAACATTCCATGGTCAATGTAACTGGAAATACATATCCAAATCCACATGCTATATACAAACTGTTGAAAATCATTATAGTCTCTAAAATAACTTTACGCCATGTGGACCAGTGGGAACTGAGAATTGTCATATTCATTATATTTGTTCACAATACAGCTTTGTGTAAGTCACTAACGTCTCAAAATCTGTTTCATCCCCTCGGCTGTTCCCTTGTTCTCTGTGAACTATTGACTTGAGCACTTTCATCTCAGCCTGATCTCATTGAGTAGCAGGAGTGCTGACCTGAGAGTCAGGGGCTTTGGGTTCTCATTACATTCCACAGATTAATAGCGGTGTGACTATAAGCAAGTTAGTTCTGTACCGAGTCTTTGGGTTTCTCATCTTCAGAATAGGGGATATTGATGGTATTTGCCTTGTAGGGAGGTTGTAAGAATTAAATGAGGCACGTAAAACACTTATTACATTTCCTATTCTATAGTAAGCACTCAAAATGGAAATAGTAAGATAGTGCTGATGAAACATTCTCCTTCGTTTTCTCTCTCCTTTCTTTACTTATCCACATCTTTCTCACTTTAAGATCATGAGCGAAATTTCAGCCCTGTAAGTTGCCTTATTTTGACTACACTTAATTTGTCTTGATCACATTTTTATGTGGAAATCTTCTATACCTGTGCACATGGTTTTATATCATGCTAGTGCACTTTTTGCCTATTTTTAAAAATGCATAATGAAGGGGTTGATAATTGCTAAAGCTCTTTGACTTTTAAGCTGCTTTTATTCTGATTTTGGGTTCTGGGCACAACATTTTCAGATTCCTGAGCACAGAACCCTTTGCCAATGGATCTGTAATAAGTGCCATATTCAAGTTAACAGATGGTATGGTGTGCTTGCTTTGAGGGGTAATTGCTCTTTCATCTTAATTTCCTCCCTTTGGCATTCTTGCCTTGGAAGCTGCTCAATGGCAATGTCATAAAGCTTGAGGTGAAAATCAAACTAAAGTAGCAAGTCATTTGTCTATCTAAAAAAATTACAGTTAGAACAAGAAGTAGTGAAGTTCTAACCCAGGTTTTTAACCCTAGTATTAGGGACTAAATAAGTCTTAAGGACAATGGACTTCATTGTCTGTTCATTCTTTCTTTCCTAAGCATGGTGGCTATTCCTAGATGATAACTGTCTACATTTTTCTTAAACAAAGATTAAGAAGATGCCTCTTCCTTGGTTATACCTCTCACAATTCATCTGTCCTTCTTAAATGCTAGCACTTAAGGCAAGTCACATGTCCTTTCTTCTATGGGGTCCGTTGGAAACTGCTAATTTCACTAAAGTCTTTCCTTCCCTCTGCCTGCCTCCTCTCCCTGGGTCTACATACTATTTCCTTGATGCTTCTTATTTAGTTCTTCCTCCAAGTCTTCCCTTTAAGCTCATTGTAATTCTACCATCTTTCCTTGTAAAGACAACATCTCATTCATTATGATACTTTTACATAGAATGGAGATATATTCATTGAGACTGAATGAAATTTTTTTGTCACGATTCAGTCTTCATTTACTGAAGATTTTCATGACTTCTTTCTATTTTGTACAGTTTTCTTTTTTTTTT
>VMDO01014551.1:0-54199 GCA_007922755.1 Pedetes capensis | reverse complement strand
ATTCTATCCTGCCATCTTGTCCTGTGCTGTAGTCGCGCTCGGAACTTCACCGCTGGCGGTGAACTGCTCTGCCAGTTTCCGCCGAAAAGGAGCTCCTCGGCCGCGCGCGACTTAGCCGCCTCCACAAGCCCCCGACCTCTCCGCAGCACAGTGGGGTGATTTGGGCTCACTTCTGATGTGTCTGGGATCTGGGCATATGTGTGCCCAATTTTCTGTGGAGTTCGCGACCGTAGGCCTGACCCGCCGCAACAGAAGGGAGGGGAGCCGCATCTTAGCTCTAGACGCGGATCGCTGGCACCAGCTTCCCCGTTCGCTCCGAGGCCGCTATGGAGGGCGTTTGTGGGCCCCCTCATGGTGACTCACCCAGGATCTGCAGTCTGTGTCCCGCAGGCATGGTGAGAGTGTGCTGCCAAGGTTGCACTCCGTGTTGGGTCCCTACTGAGTCCTAGCTTGAAATAAATGCAGAGAATACAGAAAAGAATGAGATACAGCATAGCCACATTGATGTATTGTAGTAATTCCTGTGATCGCCTAAACTCCGGCCAGGGAGGTAGGAGCCTGTGCCAAGGGCCTACAACAGTCTTGGGAAGGTAAGGAAGGGAATCCCAAAATTAGTGAAGTCTGAGGTGAGATACAATGAGGTCAGATAAAGAGGCATTGCCACAGTTAGGCTGAAGAGACTAAGTGAGGAGGCCTTGAGCTTGTTGGAAGATTCAAGGCTTGTTCAAGGGACTTGCAGGGAATACAGTATGGTAGGAGCTGCCTGAGGTGCCGAAAGCTAAGGTGGAAAGGGTAGACAGGGATCAAATCACAGAGTTGGCACTTAATCTCAGAAAACACAGGAACCATCAAAGGGCTGAGGGGCATGTAGAACCGATTTAGAATGACAGCCAGGGCTGCTACCTGAAGAGCTGGCTGGGCAGGGGGACCTGCTGGGAGCCAGGTGGGCAGGGGAATTGTGGGAAAGCACCTGGGAAGTCCAGGGCACTGTTTGTCAGCTCCTTGTGGCTTCCCTGCCCTCTAGGAGACTTCTAGTCCTCTCCTTTACATTCCTCCAGCCTGTGTCCCAGAGGTCATAGCACTGAAGGGGTTGCAATTTCACCCCAACCATACAGACTGTCCTGAGGGTTTGATCCTGAAGTGATAAAGCAGACAATTTTATACAGAAAATACAGGGTCTGGCCATGACCACATAATAATTTCTCACTACAGCCTGGAGAATAATGTTGTTGGAGTGGGTGGGGCTTGAGTGGGTCCCCCAAAGGTTCATGGGCTGAAAACTTGGTCTCCAGTATGGTGGTGTGGGGGTGGTAGAACTTTTAGAAGGTGGGGGCCAAAGGGAAGGTAATATGGAGCACTGCCCCCCAAAGGGATTAAAGCCAGTCCCCTGGAAAGAGTGAATGCTCAAGGGTGTTGTTGCTAGGTGCTCTCAAGCTGTGTCTGTCTCATAGCGACCCTCATAGAGTTTTCAATGGCTGATAGTTTCAGCATTGCTTCAGGAGTGGATTGTCATGTCCTTCTCCCATTTTTGCGGTGTTGGGGATCAAATGAAGGGCCTCAGATAGCACAGAGAAGCACTTTTCCAACTGAGGTAAACCCCAGCCCCTACTTAAGGGTAGGTGGTTGTAAAGCAAGGCTACCCCATGCACTTGGCCCCTTCTGCAGGTCGCTGGTTCCCTTTCTACTTCTCCACCATGTTGAAACACAGAGGGGGTGGGGGCAGGGCTTGCCAGGATATCAGTACCATACGGTTTGGACCATCTAGCCACCAGAATCATTAATCAAATACACCTCTTTATGAGTAACCCAGTCTCAGATATTTTGTTCTAACAACATGAAATGGACTAAGATAGGAAATCAGAATAAATGGGAATGAGAGTGGGCAGATAAAAGGTCCTCTGACTTAGGGTGCAGCATTTTCCTGACTGATACCTTTTTTATTTTGTACCTAGGGCTTTCTTTAAAGAGTAAATCTTCCACACATGATGCTAGCCTGGATAGCCAGTGTTTCCTATGGGGGTAGAATGTTATAGCATGAATTTTGGACCCTGACAGACCTGAGTTTTAATCCTAGCTCTGCTCCTTGCTTATTGTGTGACCTGGAGCAAATAACTTACCTTCTCTGAGTCATAGTTACTCATCTGGAAAACAAATGGAAGTAATAGCTACCTTACCCAGAGTCTGTGGAGTTTAAAAGTAGAAGGTAGTAAGGAGGGGGAAGGCAACTCCTAACCCACACTTCCTCAGGGGATTGTTACTCCTCAGGCTGGCCAACCACAGGCCAAAGTGTCTGACAGGGGCATCAAGACCAAGCCCACTTTGTCTTTTGAAAAAGTTGTTAACCTCATGTGCTGGAAAGATTTCTTAGTTCCTTACTCTTCTTGGGACTTTCCCTCTCAAGTTGAAGATGTTGTGATGTGGTAATTCCCCTCCCCCCTTGAGATAGGAGGATTTCAGTTTTCAGACAGGATGACCTACCGTACCATTTGGACCCAGTACTGGTTCCAAGGAAGGTTTCAGTAGTGGGTTTCTACTTGGGTAAATTGTGACTACTCTGTCTTTGTACGCTTGGCACTCAGCTCAGTGCCTGGCATACATAAGCAGGTCCTACATATTTGCTCAGTGAATGGTCTCCAAGATTCTTCTCACACTTTTTCACCTTCTTTTCTCTTTGGTTATCGTTCATCTTTTGTCTAGTATTAATAGTTTTGAGCATGCATTTCTTCCATCAAAATTAAAAATGTTACTCTTGCCGGGTGCGGTGGCACACGCCTGTAATCCCAGCAGCTCGGGAGGCGGAGGCAGGAGGATTGCAAGTTTGAGACCAGAGGCAGTCTGTGTAACTTAGCGAGACCCTGTCTCAAAAAGTAAAAAATATGGGCTGGTGATGCAGCTCAGTGGTCCAGCACTTGCAAAGCATGCAAGCGTGAGGCCCTGTGTTCAACCTCCAGTACCACACACACAAAAAAATTTACTTTTTAAAGGTATGTTTAAAAAAGGGAAAAGGCAACACAGAGTCTAGGAAAAAATGATTGCAAAGCATATATCTGATAAAGGACTTCTTTCTAGAATATAGAAAAAATACTATTGTTATACTATTACAATTCAATAATAAGACAAAACAACCTAGTTTTTTTTAATAGGCAAAATATTGAACAGATATTTCACCAAAGGACATATACAGATGGCAAATAAGCCCATCAAAGCAGAGCATTTTTTTTTTAAATTAGAAACCATAGTAGCTGGGTGTGGTAGCTCATGCCTATCATCCTAGCAACTGGGGAGGTGGAGGCAGGAGGATCACAGAGTCAAGGCCAGAGGCACCCTGGATAACTTAGTGAGACTCTGTCTCAAGATGAAAAAAAGTTAAAAATGGCCTGGTGGTGCAGCCCAGTGGTACAGCACTTGCAAAGTATATGCAAGGTCCTGGGTTCAACCCCCAAGTACTGCAAAGAGAGAGAGAGAGAGAGAGAGAGAGAGAGAGAGAGAGAGAGAGAGAGAGAGAGAGAGAAACTGTGGTAGGCAGAATTCTTACATGACTCTCAGCAACCCTTGCCCTTGAATAATCCCTTCTCCTTGCGACTGGGTGGAATCCATAAATATGATATCACTCTTATAAATATGTTACATCATTTGACAAAATGATTTTGTGCATATAACCATAGTCCCAAATCAATTAATTTCAGGTTAATCAAAAGGAAGATTATCTTAGGTGGTCTTGGTCTAATCTTGGTCTTGGTCTTTAAAAACAGAGCAGTTTCTCTGATTACCTTGGAGGAAGAAAGCAGATAGCCAGGTTGTGGACTCCCTGTGAATAGGAGTGGCCTGTAGGAGCTGAGCAAGGTCCTGATAACAGGTAGCAAGAAAGTGGGGACCAGCAATAATACAATTGAAGGAAAAGAATTCTGCCAGCAATGTGAATGAGCGTGGGCCAAAGCCTTGAGTGCAGCCTTGTGAGACCTGAGCAGAGGATCCAGTGGAACCTGCTCAGACTCCTGACCTAGAGAAAACATGAGATTTATTGCAGTTCTGAGCATGTTCTGAGTTATGCTGCAATAGAAACTAAACGCTCTCAATTTTTTCTTTTATAAATTAGGTAAAGCCTGCAGCCGTAACCCTGTGGCATCCGATCCCTTCAGATCTCGGAAGCTAAGCAGGGTTGGGCCTGGTTAGTAGTTGGATGGGAGACCGCCTGGGAACACCAGATACTGCAGGCTTGGGAGAAGGACCTGGCAACCCGCTCCCAATAATCAATCTGCCATTGAAAACTCTATGAACAGCAGAGAAGCACTGACAATAGTGTTTCGCCTGTTGTATGTAGAGTTGCTATGAGTCAGATACCGACTCGACGGCACCTAACAATAACAACACTAACAAATTAGGTAGGATCTAAATTTTAAATAAGATACAAATAATGAATGATGATCACCATACCAAATGGTACAGCTGTCATGCTCCTACCTTCAGTGAATATATATATATATATAAAACAAAACACAGGGATAAACAAAACATACAACATTTTTTAAGTCAGAGGGCAGGTGTAGTGGACTTTACCCAGTGGGTAATGAGCACATTTTCTGTGTATGAAGATCACAGGTCTCTCATAGCGAAGACTTCAGCCTTTGGATAACTGTTGTATTTGCCTCAAATTTTTCCCATTATCTGCACCAAGTTGCTTGTTAGTGGACTGTGACATGAGCCATTGGCACAGATATTAAATTGTCCAGAGACTCTCTGGACTGGATTGCACATCTCCCAATGGGAGCTCTTTCTTCTCCAAAGCTCCAAACTCACTGAACAATATGCAATACCCCAACCTTTTCCACCCAGATGTAGAACACTTAGAAGAAAAAGTGGAGCAGGGGACCTCCTGAGTAGCCAAACCCAGGCTCTTACAACTTGAAATTTTATTCTAAACCAATATGATTCCAATACTATGGTGTCAAGTTTATTTCTGTTAAAGATCCAGAATATGAGTTCAGAGTGTGACCTGCAACCTAATAAGAAACATACATTTTGTCTTTGCTCCCTAGCATAGAGCTTCTAAAACCCACGTAACATTCTGAGTGATAGGGTGCTAGGAGCACCTTCTGCTATTCACAGCAAGCCAGGATTTTCAGCCATACCTGAGCTGGTGTCCTGTGGGTAGAAAGAGGTCCAGGTAGTAAACAGAACAGTTAATTTATTTATTTATTCATTCATCTGATAAATAGCTGAGTCCAACTGATGAATTTACACCCTGTGTCAAGAGTGGGAGAGAGAGTGAGTAAGCCAGACAGGCATGGTTTCTATCCTTCTTTTTTTTTCTTAGACAGGGTCTTGCTGTGGAGACCAGGCTGGCTTCAACCTCACAATCTTCCTGTCTCAGTCTCCTGAGTGCTGAGAGTACAGAAGCATGTCATCATGCCTGGCTTGGTTTTTGCCCTTTTGAAGTTGGAGAGATTTGGAAGAAGAGACAAAGAACAAAACAAGTTAATACACAAATGCATAAAAAGAATTAGCATCTGAGAAGTGCTGAGAGAGGAAATGCCAGGAGGACTTTGAGGTAGGATAATTAGGGAAGACTTATCTGAAGAGCTGCTTGTTGTTGTTGTTAGCTGCCTTTGAGTCAGGTCCAACTCATAGGGACCCTATGTACAACAGAAACACTACCCAACATAGTGCCATGCACACAGTCTTTTTATGTTTGAGCCCATTGTTGCAGTCATTATGTTTCTTCTCATTTTAAGTTGTGCTACATCAGCAAATAGAGGTCCCAGGGGCTTTACTCCATTCCTGTCATTAAGGTAGACTCTACTTGGAGGAGGCAACTCTTCCCCAGTTGTTTCTTGAGTGCCTTTCAGCCTGGGGGCTCATTTTTCGGCTCCGTATTTGATAGTCCTTCTTGGCTGTTCACAGGGTTTTCAATGGCTAATTGTTTCAGGAGTGGCCTGCTGGGTCCTTCTCCCTAGTCTGTCTTAGTCTGGAAGCTCAGCTGAAACCTGCCCACCATGGGTGGCCTTGCTGGTATCTGAAATATGGGTGGCATAGCTTTCAGCATCACAACAACATGCAAGTCCCCACAGCACAACAAGCTGACAGACACGTAGGGGAAGAAGTGGTACTGGGCTAATATAAAAAGGATAAAAAGAAGGAAGGCATACAACAGATAGAAATAAACGTGTCACTAAGCAGCTGGGTGCCTTGTTGAGTTCTTGGTCTCTTTGATAAAATAATTCATAAATATGGACCCACAAAGGAACTTCGTGGACAATTTACCGAGAGCTAGAGAAGGGGAGAATGCTGTGAGTGCCAGGGCAAGGAGGCTTGGGATTTAGGCCAGTGTTGGGGAGAAGGGAGATGGAAAAACGGAGAAAGAGAACAATTTACACTTTATGAGATTTTCAGAAAGCAGGCAAGTCAAGCAGTGAAGGTGTGTGAATAGCTGCATTTGCACCTCTGAGTTAGAGGTCAGGATGTGTGCAGGTCCAGAGGTGAGGCTGCAGGCAACTCCAAACACCTGCGAACAACCCCGGACACCTGTGGAGAACTGTGGACAACTGCAAAGAATCGCACGGAGGGGTGGGGTCTTGAGGCTTCAAGTCAATATCATACTAAAGGAAGAGCTATTCCTCCCGTCTTTCTGATATTCTCTTCAGGTGTGTCCTATTTCTTTTAACTTTTGTTTGGGCTGGGCTTCTTAGGTTGTAAAACAGGTTTTCCTCTTCATCCTAGGAGGGGTCCTGCTTCAAAGAAGTCCTCCTTTCCTAGCCTAGACATGGAGGTACCTGTTGTCTGCATATGTAAAAGGTTTCACTTGCCACTGACCAGGTCATTTGTAAAGGTTTTACTGGCTACAGCCCAGTCCATTTGTAAGAAGGTATTATCTACAACCAATCTCGCTATTTGCAAAGAACATTATCTGCTAGCGCTATATGGACCACTAGATCAAGCCATTTGTCTGAGAGGAAGCTCACATTGATATTCATGTCTCAAAAGGTGCTGGGAAGCAGGTGGCTGCAGAGAACCTTAGCATCCTCTATCAAAAGTTCCAGGCAGAAGGAGTAGCCAGCCCAAGAACCCTGTGACAGGGAAGAGCTTGTTTCTAGCAGTTGTATCTGTTGGATCTAAGGATACATGTGTGCTTAGTTTCCCAACTAACCATCTCAACCTGCTAGAAATCTAACTCAGCCTAGGTCCAAGACTGTGTTGCATCCAAACCACATTGAGTCTAGTCATATGAGAGCCAACAAGACTCACTTTTTCCATGGCAACAGAAAACACCCCTAAGCTAGATCAGCCAGCTCAAAAACAAGGATCTAGAAAGTGGGACATCATGGCTCAGAACAAACCTGCCGTCAGAACTGGAGAAACCAGAGTTCCTGGGTCTGGAGGGTCATCTTCACCGTGTGGTCCTGTGATCTGGCTCCTCTATACACTCCAGCACACAGCCTGCCCTCCTTCTACACCACCCCTCTGCCTGCCCTGTAGTTTCAGTTCTGCTTCAACACCGACTTCGTTCAGGCTGTTAAATGTGAGTAAACGTTGCCGATGGGTGCATGCCTAAGCAAACGTCCATCCTCTCCCTCCTCCTAAAAATTAAATGCCACCATTTAGAAAGGCTTTCCCCCCTTACCGCCTCTCATTCCTCCCCTCATGGCTTAATGCTCCTTGCCTCATCCTTTCCCTCAAGAATCTTTCTTTCTTCTCTCTCCTTTCTCTTGGTATCTCACATGCTCTGCTCCCTACATCTTCCAACCCTTACCCCAGGGGCCTGCAGCCATAGTGCAGGAGATGGACAGGAGCAAGGAAAAAGCCTTCTGGGCATTGCTTTTGTCTGCCGCCACCCTTCGTGCCTGCTATTGCACAGTCCCAGGAGGAGGCAAATAAAACCATTCCTTGGATCTGTGTTCACGCCACAGGGGAAGGAAAAACAGCTTCTTTGACTTCCTGTTATACTGTCCCAAGACGGGATTTTGGAATGGAGACTCCATGCTGAGTCTGAGATCAAAGGAGTTAATGAGTTTCCTTAAATTCTTTTTGGAATTAGATGAAGTATAAATAAGCTAAGAAATAATATGACCATAACTTTATTCTTTTTAAAAATACCCTAATGTTTACACAGACTTTAATTTATACCAGACCAATAAAACTGGTCTATTCTTTCACAGAATATATATATATATATATACACACACACACATATATATACATATATACATATACATATATATACGTATATATATATACATGTATATATATGTATATGTATATATGTATATATATGTGTGTGTGTATATATATATATATCTTAAGTGGAGGGATAAAGGATCCCTTAACTATCCAATTTGGACTAACTTTCTGATTTTCTATTAAGGACAATTAGAAAAAAAATACAATTACTGTCTATTATCACCATGGATTCATAAATATTTTGATGCCCAAAGTTAGGAAACCTGTAATCTTAGTAGCCTGCAGCTGTAATCCTGTGGCATCTGATCCCATCAGATCTCAGAAGCTAAGCAGGGTCGGGCCTGGTTAGTACTTGGATGGGAGACTGCCTGGGAACACCAGGTGCTCTAGGCTTGGGAGAAGGACTCAGAAACCCACTCCCAAAAATCAATCTGCCATTGAAAACCTTATGAGCAGCAGAGAAGCACTGACAATGGTGTTTCATCTGTTGCATACAGGGTCACTATGAGTCGGATACTTACTTGACGGCACCTAACAACAACAACATAATCTTAGTATTAAAACAATTCTTAAATCAAATTACTTTTCCCGTTTTGCTGGGGAACTGTAAATGTTTCATTTCAGATTAGCATTTGTGAGCCAGTAATTGGAAGATGGGACCTCTAGTGTCTCACATAACTAAACATTTATGTGAGGACTTCAGACACAGCTGGATCCAGCTGCCCCAATTATGTGGTTTAGAATCTCCCTCCATTTCTTAAGTTCATTGTCTTTACTGGCAACTTCTTTCTTACACAGTCTCTCACATGAGGGAGCTAAATGACCAACAGCTCCTTCAATCTTATATTCTCCCAAGGTAGCATATAAATTATCCATCCTTAGGGCTTGACTCTCAATAACACAAGTTGGATTTATGTGCCTGTTCCTGAAACCATTTTGGTGACTCTGATCAGTCAGTCTGTGTTGATCTGCCCACTCCTGGAAGGTGCAGTGGGGCTAGGGAGGGCTGATAGCACACAAGCATTGGTTCCCATTTGAAATAAAAATCAAAACATCATTACCAAATAAAGAGAATGGATAGTTAGAGAAAAAAAAAGAATATTGCAATTTTACTGAATTTAAGCATATTTAAATTTTATTGTGATTTTTTACTCAAGCAAACTTCATCATTCAACAAACATGTATTAGGGACAACTATGTACCAGGCACTTTGGTAGACAATAGAAATACAAAGACCAAATCATACTTCTGCCTTCAATAAACCCATCACCCATGAGGAGAGCAAGAGGCAGATAACTCTTTACCTTCAGGAAGGACACTGAAGGTCACAACATCACCATGTCCCATGGGTGAACCAGGATATAGCATTACCAAGGCAAAGCAAACATGGTCAATCTGGTGCAAAGTTCCAGAACTTGCAGAGTGGGATCTGATATTGCACAATGGAGACTTTGAGACTTGGTAGATGGCGGCTTGAATCCTAGCTTTTTGCCTTTTACAGGCTCTGATATCTCGGACAAATCAGGCATTTCCCAAAATATTGGTACGATCTCACAAAGAGTGTTCAAGATGTCCATCAAGATAATCTGCATAGAATAGGAGATCATTTGGGGCAATGCATCATTCAAGTAATAAATTACCTAGTGAAAATGTTATTCTCTTATTTTTTTTAGATCCTTCTGAATATATGGTTATATGGTTCTATGTGGTTCTAATGTTCTATCACTGGCTGGTTTCATTTTTTTAGCAAATGAAAGAGCAGTCCTCGGGCTCAGAATTGGAGTCTGATGATTCCAATTTTGTTTCGATTGTATTTATTTTGACAATTACCTCCTACGAATTACAGTCTCTACTGGTTTTGTACCTATATGGCTGTGGTACAAAAATGTCCCTTAAAAAACAGAGAAAATTTAAATAAACACATTAAACAAAAATTAGGTGGTATTTCACGTAGTCAACAATTATTATGATGATTTTCTGAGAGTACAAGACAATGCAAAAGTAGTATAGGAATGACTAACTTATGGAAAGTGCAGGAAAGACTAGAGAAGCCATTTAAGCTCATGTAGTCTCAGATTCCTCATTTATAAGCTAAGGATAACAGTGACTACCTTGCTGGGTCAGTATCATGAAATATGCTAAGAAAAAACAACCAATATTATTCAGAGATAAAAAAAGATGTGCTTGGTTTTCTTGCTTCATTAATGTGGACATCCAGGAAAGAACGTATTTATTTATTTATTTATTTAGACAGAATCTTACTATGTAGCCCAGGTTGCTCTTGACCTTACAATCCTCCTGAGTGGTAGGATTATAGGCACCTACCACCACACCTGGCTAAACCTTTTTCTTTCTTCTTTCTTTTCCTTTCTTTTCTTTCTTTCTTTCTTCCTTCCTTCCTTCCTTCCTTTCTTGTATTGATTCCATTCATATGGAGAATCCTTGTTCTGTCTCTTGGGAAAATATTTTTCCTACTGAAGAAAAGAGATGAAAAAAGATAATATATGCCGAGATCTTAAATTAAGGCAAAGACTGAATAAATATTTTCTCTGAATTGTCTGCAGTATTTTAGCTTCTCCATTCTTTGCTCCCTGCTTTTCTTTCATCTTGCCAGACCCTGAAAATACCTTCTCTCTTTCTTGTCTCTTCGTGGAGACAAGGTACATGAGAAAACAGGTACATAAGATGAATGAGTCTTTTCCAAAATATTGTTTCAATTAGACATTTGTATATAAAGGTAGATTTGTTTATTCATTTGCGTGTTTGGTTTTTACTTTTGAGTGTGAAAGAATACTAAGCCAGTTCAAGCTTCCGCAAGTATATAGGAAGAAAAGGAGCCTCTCAATGCTATATCAAGGTATCAGACAGCTCTGAAGAGAAACACGATAGTCTTTTAAAATTTAATTTAACTTAATTTATTTAGAACTCAGAAACTTCCTTACAGGAACCTGCCTTTTCTAAGAACAAAGCAGGCATTGCTTTACTCTTGCCACCTGGAGTCTGTTCATAAGTGGAAACAAATGGCCTCTGTTGTCTTCTAGGAGTTGACCCTGCCCTAGAACGAGTCCACCAAGCAGAGGCCCCTCCATCAGCACCATCCAGGGCTCCTTTCTTCTTTGAGAGATCACAGGACTTCCCTGCCCACTTCCATCCTCACCTTGCTCAGCCTCCACCCTGAAACTCCCAGGTACATGCTGACACCAGTTTGATGAATAGTTAACATTTTCGTGCAAAGCCTTTTCTGTCTTGACATTTTAGGATGCAAACCTATGGCTTCTGTATTTTACTAAGTTGTTGGACCATGTTCTCCTCTGTAATAGGAATAAGAATGGAGTACAGTATTTTATCTGTACTCCTGCACCTCCTGGAGTTGGGCCCCTGGCTGGTCCAGGAATAGCAACTGGCTGGCACCATGAGCAAGGCCAGCTTTGATTAGCTTCAACAACCTGCAATTCTCATTGGTTTGCCATTGCTTACAGCAGCTTATGGCTGTGACATGGTACATTGCAGGAAGAGGCCAGAGGGAAGCAGCTTTGCCATGGGGCTAAGCCATGCGCAGCTGTTAGTTTGTGATGCTGCTCATCATAACAATGATGGTAGTTCAGACGCAGGACATTTTGATGGGCTGGACTTTGGTTCAGACCTGAGATCAAAGGATGACACGCCCAAGTAGTTTCAACAGGTGAGATTAATAAAAATGCACAGGATTTGAGCCATTTTGTTTTGGTTTATTGAGGATTATCTAGGGTGAAGTACATACTTTTTTAGTTCTAATATTACATATGCAGATAGTATCCTTATGGCTAACAACAGTTTCACACACATTGATCTTTTGACCCTTTTCATCTCAGTCCCTTCAATTGGGAGTACTTATGTATTAATGCATGGACTTATCGTAAAACTCAATCTCTCTACCGTGGCCTACCAGTCCACGAACGATACTCAGTCCTGTTTCCTTTCTAATCTCATCTCATAATAGTCAATGATTGCTCAGACTGCCTTTCCTTTTACAATTCTGACCTTACTAAGTTGCTTTCCCTCTCAAGACTTTACCCCTGCAGTTTCTCCTACTGGAAAAGCACTTCCTCAGCTCTTTACATGGATGATTCTTTCTCCTCATACATGTCTCAGGAAAATGTCATATATTGAGAGTGACCTCCACACCACTTTTAAATTCAAAGAAGCTTTCCACTCCTTACTTTGTCTTTATCAGCCTAGATTCATGATCTGAACCACAGACCACAGGCTATTTTCCTGTTCTCTTAAGAACTGTTGACAACTTGGACCACTCCAGATGGTTAGGAGAAAAGTTAATTCACTACAAGTGATGGATGCATAGGTCATTAGTATTTAATTTTCTACCAGCTAATCGATTATATCCCCAGTTTATTTCCTTCACAATGCTCCACATACCTCATGCTTATCTAGTATATCATGTATTTACTTATTTTCTGACGTATCACTCTAGAATGTGACCTCCGTGATGGCAAGGAGCTATTGTCTGTGTTGCTCAGGTGAATCCCAAACACCTAGCATAATGCTATTGCATCACATCACAAAAGTACAGTAAGATTTTATTGATGAGAGGAAGAATATTGTTATGCCTCTTATGATTTAGAATCTTTGCAAAGCCCTATGACAGTTGTTCCTACACTTGAGTGTACCCACTAAAGAACCCACCTCTGAGATTCAGTAATGAGATTATTCTGAAATTGGTAAATGAAATGAAGGAAAAAAGTCTATATCAGGCTGGATTTACATTAAGACAATGGGAGAAGGATGCGGCAATCCACTCCCAAGGCAATCCGAAACAATCAGCCATTGAAAACCCTATGAGGGTCGCTATGAATCAGACATGACTCGACGGCACCTAACAACAACAACACTAAGACATTCCAATGTTTTATTTTCAACATGAAATATTTAGTTCATCTTGATTTCATATGACGTACTTGGTTCTAAAACACATTAGAAAAGCATATCCACAGAAAACAAAATTGTAGTTAATTGAATACTATGTTATTATTGATTTAGGCAATAGGTTTGCAATATTACTTTCTTGAGGGAGGAATAATCACCACTTTACATGCAATTGAAGCATTTGCTAAAACTTTTAACAAAATCAAGAATATTGATATTTTGCTAACAAAATTTTCTTCCCACAGTATTTGCATGCCTCAAAAAGAAAGGAGATAAATAGGATGTGCTATCTCAAAAAATTAAGCATGGAATTACTGTGTAATCCAGCAATTCCACCTCTGGATGTATGCCCAGAAGAATTGACAGTAGGAACTCAAATGGATATTTGTGCACTCGAGTTCATAGCAGCATCACTCACAATAGTCAAAAGGTAGAAACAACCCAGATGTCCATTGAAAGACAAATACATAAACAAAATGTGGCCTACACAAACAATGGGATATTATTCAGCCTTAAAAAGGAAAGAAATCCTCCCCAAATTTATATTTCAAAACCTAATCAGCACTGTGATGATGTTAGGAGGGCTTTCAAGGTGATCATTAAGCTTAAACTTTCATTCAGTGGAATTTGTGCCCCTACAAAAAGGGTCGGAGAACTGCTTTGTCCCTTCATTAGGAAGGCATCATCCATGAGCCAGAAAACAGGTCCTCACAAGATACTGAGCCTGGTCCTATGGGATGGAATGAATGCATTTTGTGTGTAAGAAGCACATGAATTTTAGAGGCTGAGAGTGGAATGCTATGGTCTGAATGTTTGCCTTCCCCTAAAATCTGCAAAAGAAAACCTAATCACCAAAATGATGGTGTTAGGAGGGAGACTCTTTGGGAGATGATTAGGTTATGAGGGTGGAGCTTTCAGTAACAGACTTTGTGTGTTTATAAAAGTCCCCAGAGGCTCCTGTTTCCCACCGTTGACTCAGTGCTCTCTCAAGGACATTGGAGCTTCAGCCAGAATGGTCCAGGTTGTTTGCAAGGAAGGTCTGGGGAAGAAAGTCCACATTAAGTGCAAAACCGAAGACACCATCAGGGACCTTAAGAAACAGATTGTGGCCCAAACTGGCACCCTTTGGAACAATATTCTTCTAAAGAAGTGGTACATGATTTTTAAGGACCACATGTCTCTGGGGCCTATGAAATCCATGATAGGATGAACCTGGAGCTTTAGTACCAATGGACAAAAACTCCCCCTGCCCTACTCTCTGCTCCTGCCCTCACCTCTCACTAGTATGGATGCTTGTTTTTTAAAACTCACATTAATAAAAAATTAGATACTGAGGAGAAAAGGGGAGGAAATTCAGACAAACATTACAACCTGGATGAAGTTTGAGGATGTTATGCTAAGTGAAATTAGCCAGACACAAAAGAACAAATGCTGTATGATTCCACCTATATGAAGTACCCAGAGTAGTGAAATTCCTAGAGACAAAGTGGAAGGGTGGTTGATAGGAGTTAGGGAATGAAGAGTTACTGTGTAATTGGTACAGAGTTTTAGGAGATTGATGGTGGTAGTGGTTGCATAAGGATATGAATATACTTAATGCCACTGAACTGCACACTTAAAATTATAAATTTTATGTTATACATATTTTACTAGGATTTTTTTTTTAAGTAGAGGAATGGGAAATAATATAACCAATGATTTTTGAAATGAAGGTTTTTCTCTGCTACTCAGGCACAGTGCTAAGACTCCTGCATTCTTCAGAATCTCTTAGGTAGATCCCCAAAATTAAGCCCCAGCAAGTCAAGCAACATAGCCAAGCAGTGTGACTTGGTGACCTTTAACACACAGAGAAGAGAAAGCATGTTCATAAGCAGTGTGACTTGGTGATCTTTAACACACAAACAAATCCTGCTCATCCCCGCCCAATTCTTGTATTCTGTCATTCCTTGCTTTTAAACTTTCAAAGCTGACAGCCTTTCCTCGGGAAGAAAGAAAGAAAAGAAAAGAAAAGGAAAAAAAAAAAAAAAAAGAAAGAAAGAAAGAAGAAACAGAGAAAAGAAAAAAAGAAAAAAGGTGGGGAGTCGGATGGACAGACATTGTAAGACAGGATGAAGGAAACTGCCTCAGGGTGATAAGGTTATATTATTTCCCATTCCTCAGACGGGAATTGAAATGGACTTGTTTGTAAAGAATTTTGACTTTTTTCTAGGTTGGCGGGTGGCGTGCGAGGTGAGGGGAAGAACTTGCCCCAAACCCGAGCAGCACGTAGGGCTGAACGCCCGCTAGGCAGACGAGGCCCGGGCTCCGGGGGGCGCACCGCGTGCCTCTGTTTCCAGGATAGAGGAGCGCCCCTCCCCAGACGTCGCTAGGCCGGCGGTCCGGGCGGCCGCCAGGGGGCGCGAGCGTGAGAGCGGCCGTTCGGGCGGTGGGCGCGCGTGGAGCGGAGCTCGGGGACCCGGGCCGACCGAGGCGGAAGCCCAGGCGGGAGGCGGGGCGGCGTGCTGAGTCACACGGGATTGGCCCGCCCGCCAGGGGCGGAGGTGACAGCGGGTACCGGACGGGCGGCCAGCGGACTGCTCGCCGCTGGAGGGACCACCAAGCGGCGGAGAGCAGGTTAGGGCCGGGCCTGGCGGGGGCCTGGCGGGGCCGGGGCCTGGGGGGGCCGGGCGAGGAGCTGGGGTCTCTGTCCGGGGCTGCGGGCAGAGGGGACCCCCGCTTTGAGGGACGCGCCGCGCGGCTGGGCCTGCACCGGCCCCTTCACAGCGGTGGTTGGCCGGCCGAGAGCCTGCGAAGGACGGTGGGCGCCGCGGGCCCCTACCGTTCCTCGGGCACGGCCAGGTCGGGCGTCCGCGGGTCCCGGGAGCTGCAGAGGCGGTCAGAGGGTGCGGACGTGGGCTCTTTACATGGTGTCACGCCCGGAGCTCTTCACTGCACCGCCCTGCCGCTCGGCAGTGAGGCGGAATCTGAGAGCAGAAAAAGAACTCGGCAAGCCCAGCCCTCTTACTTTATTGATGCTTAAAGCCCCACAGCCAGTGGATATGGCAGTTCTAGATTCTGTATCAGGGAGGCAGGAATGGATGGTTTCCTAAGTGTCGGACCTCGGTAGCTGTAGATGCAGCGTCCATTATGGTGGAGTTTTGCAGGTACCCAGGGACACCAGCTGTACTGCCACAGGTACTGAGGTCCGCCAAGCATCCATGTCCCAAAGGATGGTGGTGCTGTCACTTGAATACAGAAATATTGTGGTGGCCAAACAGGCTAAGGTCTGAGGCAGATTAGGAGCTGTGAAGAGTGCTTGGGTATAGAGTTTAATTTTTAAAAATTGTATGTGCGTGTGCGTGTGCGTGTGCGTGTGTGTGTGTGTTACTGGGGGCTGAATCCAGGGCCTCGCTTATGCTTTACAAGTGCTCTACCACTAAGCTGCACCCCCAGCTCCTTTTTTATGTTGTATCTTGAGACAGGGTCTCGCTAAATTACACAGGCTACTTCTGGCCTCGAACCTGCTATTGTCCTGCCTCCACCTGCCAAGTCGCTGCGATTACAGGTGTGAGCCACTGCACCTGGCTCATAGAGTTAAAATTCGAATCTAAAACCAAAACCAACTTTAATAGCAATCTCATCCTTTACTGGCTATCTCACTTATACAGAAATGAAAGGTAAATATTTCTGGCACCCTAGTTATTCTGTAACTTGCCTTTAGGTTTGTGCATCTTGTCGGAGCATCTTGTGTTGAGACTTACCTTTCATAGTGATGCTGTGGTATGTGGCAAGCTAATGGTACTGCTTATACTCAGGGTGTGAGCATAGTTTAGCTCTACTTCACATAATTGAGTTACAGGGGTTGGGTAGAACTGATTAATCCATGGTAGTATTTTGCAAGACTGAAGTACTGGGAGCATACAGCCATAATTTCTTTTTGTTATTATTGTTAAGTGCCATGGAGTCAGGTCCGACTCATGGCAACCCTCTGTACAATAGAATGAAACACTCCCTGACACTGCAATGCCTGGCACTGTCAGTGCTTTTCTGCTACTCATAGGGTTTTCAATGGCTGATTGTTTTGAGAGTGGGCTGCCAGGTCCTCCCATTTTTGCAGTGCTGAGGATCAAACCCAGGGCCTCAAGAGCATGCAGAGCAAGCACTCTACCAACTGACCTAAACCCCAGCCCATAATTTCTTCTTGTTGTTGTTGTTAGGTACCATCGAGTTGGTATCCGACTCATAGCGACCCTCATAGGGTTTTCAATGGCTGACCATTTCGGGATTGCCTTGGGAGTGGATTGCCAGGCCCTTCTCCCATATTTGTGGTGCTGGGAATTGAACTCAGGACCTCAGAGACTGCAGCGCAGCGCTCTACCAACTGAGCTAAATCCCAGTGCTACATTTATTAAACTCTCACCACATGAGTAGATTCAAAGTGTTGACCAAGTTATTTTATCCCTCAATATCCATTTTTCTTTAAAATATTGAATTAAAGGATCTCTAAGGCCCTTTTCTATCTCTAAAATTCCTTAATTTTACAGGTAAACTTGAAACACACATCATTCATGGTGTCAACAACAACAAGAAGTTTTAAGAAAAAAATTTAAATTCTACATAATGTATACCAAATCTTCAAGTTCACTATTATTCTCACTTTTGGCATAAAATAAGTGAAAAATGATATTTTAGATTACTGATGTTTCAGTATTAAATTCACTTGAATTCAGAGTCTGGAATGGAAGGTTTGGTGTGTAGTGGAGAATAGCTAAAGTCTAGTCTGGGAATGGAGTCCACTGCCATTTCACAGATAACTTTTGCAATAATCTGAGAACATTCTGACTCAGAATATGTGATAAGAGGACTTTTATACAGCATTCATATTGTGTGTGTTTTTGACGGAGATAATTATCTTTATAGACTGTCCAAATATGTTTGAGTTATTTGTCTTATAGTCACAAACCAAGGACTTTCCCTCCTTTCTACCCATCTCTGCCTCTTTTCTGCTTCCTCTTCTCTGAGTGCCCCTCTTAACTACAGAGACCCTCTTCACATTCCTTTTTTGTCCACTGTGCAACGTAGAGCCTCTTTCAAAGGATGATTGAGCTTAACACTATGTTTGTTTTCTCCTGGAGAACAAGATAAATCCTGAATCTTTTTTTTTTTTTTTTTTTGTGGTACTTAGGGTTTGAACCTAGGGCCTTGTACATATTTTACAAGTGCTCTACCTCTTGGGCTGCACTCCCAGCCCATTAAAAAAATTTTTTTTTAATTTTTATTTTGAGTCAGGCTGTGTCTGGCCTCAAACTGGGGATCCTCCCACTTCTGCCTCCTGAGTCAGTGGGACTCACCACCATGCCCAGGTGATAAATCCTGATTCTTGAATCACTATTTAAAATCTCCTAAAAATTAAAGGCAGCTGTCATTTTTAGAACATAATGAGACTCCATGAGGCTCTGGTTCTGGAAAAGAGTTAAATGGACCAGGTTCATATTCTTATCTTCTCTGTGCTTAAAGACTGATACAAGAAGCCTCCAGAGTTATTGAACTCCATTGCTAGCTACCTCTGAGGGAAACCCTTTCTTTATGATGCATAGCAAAGCTTCAAATTCATTGTATTTCTCAGCCTTCCAAGTCACTTTTATCTAAGATGGCCTAAAATAAGTAAAAAGAGATATTTCAAACTACAGATACTTAAGTCTTAAATTTGTTTGGGGGATTTTTTTAAGTGATAAAAACAACCAAAATAGAAAATAAATGGAGACTTTCACACCTACCACTAAATATAAGGCTTGACTTATTTCTGGTTTTATTATTGTCATTTTTGAAGTCAGTTATTGTATTATCTATAACATGACATTAGTACAAGATTATTTCCTGTGGAATTGTGAAGCATGTTTGGGTTTTTGCTAATGTAGCCTTAAAATTCATTCAGACTACCTCTGAAAAGTTTCGTATAATCAATTTAATTACTATGAAATAGTTTCTTATTATACCCAGTACAGGAAAACATGTGAAAAAAAAAACAATTTTCAAGATTGGATAACTTAGTCTTGTTGGTCAGGAGTTAATTATGAGACAGTCTCTTGTGTTGAAAAGGTTGAAAGATCTAAAAGAGTAGGCATAAACCAGATCCCAGAGCAGCTCTGTAATGAATGAGCTGTTAGATACACTGAGATGTTAACATTTGGATAGGTGCTTTATCCTTGGGCTAAAAAAATGTCTGCCATAGGAAATAAAGTAGACAGAGAGTAACTGAAGTGTATTATTTCACTTTTGGGTTTGTAAGTCTTTTCTTCTGGCTGAAGGATGTGACCACCAAGAACTGACAGAACAAGAGGGCAAATAGGGCATCATTCAAGGAGTGTGAAATCTGAAGGATGTGTTTTGATCCTGACTTGTCCATTTATTCATTCAACAAAAATTCTTTGAGCACCTGTTTGAGCTGGGCACTGTCGTAGATACTGGGATGCAATGTGAGCAAAGCAAACACATCCCTCATGGAATAGACATTCTGGTGGCATGGAGGCAGACAATGAATAACTATGTGAATGGATAAGAGATCTGATGATCAGAATACTATAGAGAACTTTAAAGTAATATAAGTAGGGAAGGCTGGGGTGATACCAAAGAGGCCTGTGATGAATTTACATTTGATACAGAGTTGTTGTTGGTAGGTGAGATGATTTTTGATCTGAGACTTGAAGGAATTGGGGGAATAGGCAGGAGGCAGGAGATGAGCAAGTTCTAAGTCTTGATGCAGGGGCATGGTTGGCATATGTGTGGCATGACAAGGTCATGATGGCTGGACAATATGGATGTCGGCAAGGGAAAAGTAGCAACAGATGAGAGGCCATGGGAGTCGGGAGGGGCATATCAGTGTAGGCCACCCTAAGAATTTTGGCCTTGACTCTGAGTAAGGAGGAAGACATTAGAGGGTTTTGAACAGAGAATCTCCTGGTGATGTATGCTTGAAAAACATTGAGATTAGACAGGGAGAAGGGAAGGATCAGGAAGGTCTTCCTTTTCATATCCTAAACCAAAATTCTTCTCTGGGCCTTTGTTTCCTCATCTGTAGAATAACTGGGTTCCCAGTGGCTCAAGAAACATAAGATTTCAAGTCCTGTGGGAATTTCTACAGGGAGGCAAGAGGATTGTATAGCAAGAAGTTCTAAAAGTAAAAGATTCAAATGATGTGAAAACTTGATACCAACCCACCTTGAGCTGAATCATGCCAAATGAAGAGGTAATAAAGTCTTCTTAGTCTAGTTGTCAGGGCATGAGAACAAAAATACTATTCTGTAAATATTCTCTGCTGATCCCTTTCCTACTTTGCTGATCCCTGAATTTCCCTTCCTGCTTATAAGAGGATGAAAAGCTGTTACTCATCAACAGAGTTGGCAACCAGGGCAGCTTTTGTTGTTAAGAGAGTTGGCAACTTTTGGGAAGGAAACGGTTCTAATTTTGTGTCTATCATAGGTCGTTTGAATTCTCTTTTATAACACACAAAGAGTTTAAAATATTTCTTTTGTTTTTATTTTTCTTATCCCGCTCCCACTCACCCCATGCCTCATAGGTGCTCATTCTAACATAGTTCATTTGTTTTTCTTCTTGTCTGTATAGGACCTTGCACAGTGGGTATGTTCACTTTATATGTATACATTTTAATTTATAATGGTTTAATTCATCTTATTTCTTTTTTTGTAAGCACTGTTTTTAAGATTATTGCCTATTATCATGTGTGCATCTGATTCTTTGATTTGACATGCTGCATCATACTCCATGCCATGTGCATGCACCAGTGTTACTTATCTCTTCTCTATGTAATGGGTGGCCTGCAGCTGTACTGCTGTGGCATCCGATCCTATCAGATCTTGGAAGCTTAGCAGGGTGGGACTTGGTTAGTACTTGGATGGGAGACTGTCTGGAAACACCAGATGCTGTAGTCTTGGGAGAAGGACCTGCCAACCCACTCCCGCCAAACAATCAGCCATTGAAAATCTATGAGTAGCAGAGAAGCACTAGCAATAGTGTTTCACCTGTTGTACATAGGGTCACTATGGCACCTAACAACAACAACATATAATGGATAGATATTCAGGTTGACCCTACTCTGCAGTACCACAAATATTGCTGCAGTGACCATCTTCATACATATCTACTTAAAAGCTGTGTAATGTTTCTATGGTACATATACTTAGAAGGGCACTCCTGGATTATAGGTTTATATAGACTACAGTTGGTTAAATAGCACCAGATTTGTTTCCACAATGGCAGTACCAGTCTCTGTTGCTCCAGAGAAGTACGTAAGGGCTCCTGTATCCTCATGTCCCACCAGCAGTCAGCTTTGTCCAGCCCTCCACTTTTTCTAATCTCATAAATGCAAGGTGATATCTTGTCATTTCAGTTTGCATTTCTTTGATTACTAATGATTTTTGAGCATCTCTTAGACATGGAGCTGTCTCTATAAATTACTCGTGCACGCATATCTTTGCCATTTTGTATTAGAGTTGATGCCTGTTGTTGCCATTGACTTGCAGAAGTAATTTTATAATACAAGTATTTACTCCTTGGCATGTTTAGATTCTACAGATAATCTCATTTGTTCATCCATTAATTTTTTTCTTTGCCATCCCTTGATCAAGAAAAATTCTCAATTTTGATGTGATGAAATAAATTCTTTGACTTATGGCTTATGCTTTTGAAGTTTTGTTTAAGAAAGCCATCTGAATCCCTAAGTCACATGTATGACTTGTTAATCCATCTAGAGCCCATGTTTGCATGAAGGGTTAAATATTGATCCAACCCCATTTTTCTCCCATTTAATGAGCCAGTTTTTCTAATATCACTTCAAAAAAATATCCATGCTTTCCCCTGCTGAGTTATGGCACCCCCTTTCCCATATGTTATTTCTATGGTAACACTGCTCTCTCTCTAAGCCTCTGTTTTGTCCCTTTAGTCTGTTAGCTCTTGCTTCATTTTTTTTTTTTTGCTCTGATTTTATTACAGTGATTTTGTAGTTGTGTTGTAATAACTGGCACAGCAAGTCATTGATTTTAAAGTTTACTTAGCTCTTCCTGGACAAAATTTTATTTTTCCATGTAAAATTTGGAGTAAGTTTATCAAGTTACTCAAAAATTATATTTTTGAGTTTTTATTGGGATTACATTAAATTTAGAAGTTATTTTGGGGAGGCTTGACATCTTTTTGATGGTAACATATTCCATCCAAAGGGATGTAACATGTCTTTCTATTTATTTGGCTTACTGTAGTATTTTAAAAAATTTTTGGAAATACTTCAAAACTAACTGAAGAGTTCTAAGAATAGCACAAAGAACTCCTGTATATTCCTTACTCAGAATCACCAAATGTTAGCATTTTGCCATTTTGCTTTATTACTCTACATTTCTGTGCATGTTCCCCCCCTCCCCGGCTCTTTTGAGCTAGTTGTAGACATCATTATTTTTTACCTCTAAATATTTCATCAGCTTTTTTTTCTTTGCCCCAGTACTTGGGGATTGAACCCAGGGCCTTGCACATACTTTGCAAGTGCTCTGCCACCAGGCTGCACCCCCAGTCCATTTTTAATTTTTTAAATTTGAGTCGAGGTCTTGCAGAGTTATGCAGACTGCTTCTGGGTTCAAATTTGCAATCCTTCTCCCTCTGCCCCTGTAGTCATTGGGATTATAGGCGTGTACCACCACACCCAGCATCAGCTCATTTTTACTTCCTTTATTAAAACAATTTTTTTGTCTTTCTTGAAGGGCTAGAGATTGAATTTGGGCCTTTGCACACACTAAGCAAGTGCTCTACAACTGAGCCAAATCCCTAATCCCTTTATTAGAACTTTAAAGTTTGCTCAGTAAAGGTTAATTTCATTTCTAAATACGTCATAATTTTGTTACTATTGTGAATCATGTTTTTATTATCATTTTGTAGTTGATTATTCAGAGTTTAAGAGAAATAGTATTGATTACTATAAGCTGATCTATATCCAACAAACTTGCTTCATTGTCATATTCAAATAGTATGTTGACTTCTATTTTTTTTCAAGTGGTTAATTATATTTTTTGAAAGCAATGTTAGTGTTACTGCTTCTTTTGCATCCTTATAATCCACTTCTTTTACTTTTCCTTTTTTTTTTTTTTCCTTTTCTTACAGTCTCAGTCAAGACTTCCAGGATTATATCAAAACAGTTATTACATTAGGAGCATTTGTATTGTTCTCAACTTTGTGAGAATGAGTCTAAAAATTTCCAATATCGTATAGCATTTTTTTTTAGATTTTGTGCCCTTTATCAAATTAAGATGTTTTCCTCTATTCCTAGATTACTGAGAGTTTTTCATCATCAAATAGTTGTTAAGCCTTGTCAAATACTTCTTCAGGGTTTGCCAGGAAATAAGATGGCATCAGTCAGGTGCAAGCCAAAATCCTAAGCCTGTGCTGAAGTTGTTACTAACATTATAAGAGTCCTCAATATTTCTGCACCCTACATGTATCAATTTATGGTGAAATCCCAAGATTTTAATATAAGCTTATTTCATGATGAAGTCAGCTTTTTCCTCTTGCTGTTGAGAATCAGAATTTAAATAGCTGGTGTGAAGAATGAGATAAAAAGCCATGTTGAGCATCACAATTGTAGTAGTCAGCATGCCTGTAAACATAAGATATGTAAAATTATAGTTTCCTTACTCTAGATCGGTCTCTACTCCGGGTGTAAATCTGACTTAAATATATTTCAAGAACTACTGGAGGTAGTGGCAGATGGAGTCATAGGTGGGTCTTCAGTGACAGAAAATGCTCACTGGTAGGGTATTGAGCAGTCGATTCCCATGACCATGTCTTCCTCTCTTTTTTTAACCAGTTATTTTTTCCCTTATTATAAAAATTATACCTTTTCATTGTAGAAAATTTGCAAAATACAGAAAAAGCAAGTCTACAATCCTGTCTTTTGGTACCCATCCCTGTTAAAGTGTTCTTTCCCTCTGGTCTTTTGGGGATGCATTGGTGGAGGAGGGAAGTACACCTAAAATTGCATTCTGTAATTTCCTATCACTCCTCCTTTTTCAGGGTTTGGCCATCAACTCTTGTTGATCGTACTTTGGTCCTCTTAGGGAGAGCAGGGGATAATAAGAAAGACATGCTTAGCTTATAGGACTGGGGAACAGCTTGCTGATTACTTGTCTGTGGGAGCCACTGTGCACCAACAGCACAGTGTTATCGTCAGAACAGGGAGCTGTCATAGTCCAAACCCTAGCCGACCAGAGACTAGCTTTGCAGCACAGAGGGGAGAAGTACATTCCATGTCGTTTTGCTTCAGTTCAGTCCTCTGAGTCCCCTTCCTTCTTTAGATCACACTTGCTTTCATCCTTCAGAAAACAAACAGAATAGGGAAAATAGTGATTTGTTTTCTTTGACATCTGAAATAAACCCCAACACAATTGTTTTGTTTCCTTTATCACCTTTTGCCATTGTGGTATGTGGTAAGGGCATGTGGCCATAAATAGCAGGAAGTGACAGAATTCCTAAGTTAACATTCCTGTCTGTAGGCAAGTTCAGTCCCTATCCAGCTGCCCTCTCTCCTCCTGATCTGGGTTGGTTTATTTGTTTGTCTTTTAAATTTTGCTCTAACACTGAGAACTTTCTAAAATGTGGTTGTCTGCCTTCTCCATCCCTCAAGGAGAAAATCGTCCAAGGGCAGGGATCTGTTTTGTCCACCAATGTATCTGAGGCACCTTCCCCGGTGCTTGCCACATAGGGTGCCCTCACACAGGAATCCATAACATTTGGCAACCTTTTAGGAGGCAGCTTGTGATCCAGAAATGGGAAACCTAATGGAGCAGTGCGGAAAGAAAGTTCTATTAGTCTGCTTGCTTGCTTGCCTGCCTGCCTGCTTTCTTCCTTTCTTTCTTTCTTCTTTCTTTCTTTCTTTCTTTCTTTCTTTCTTTTTGAAGTTAATCAGTAATTCTTTATTTTTAAATTATAGTAAAATAAACATAACCTAAAATGGATCATCTTTTTTTCTGGTTTCCTTTTTTTCCCCTTTATTAGTAAATAATGATGGGGTACAGCGTAATACAGCAATGGCTTTTTCCATTATATATCCTTTACATCACTTCTGGCAACACTTTCATCAACCCACAAAGTTTACAGAGACTTATAGCTGCCTCCATTCAATGCTCTGGTGGTGTAGGCTAGTGGAATCAACATTTCCACCTTGACCTTGTGAGCAGAGCCAAGCACAACCTTCCATGCAGACAGTTACATCTGAGGTGGCCCCTGCTGGGAGCCAGTTTTTTCCTGTGCAGGGTATGAGAATCTGTGCTGCTGATAGCCATGTGGTGGGAGTAGGGCTGGTAAGAGAATGGTCATGCTGACTCCCCAGCCATGGGTTCTGAGCCCAGCACACACAGGGCATTGTTCTCATGAGGTGATTCTCTTAGCATAAATGAGCCTGCACCATCAGCAGAAAAAGTTGCAATGGATGTGCGGAGTTGTGCTTAATTCCCCAGCCTCACACCCCTCACCCTCCCCTTTCTGGTTTATTCTTTCCTCCTACCCCCAGCAATGTGGACACTATTTTGCCTTTTTTGTCAGTTCTGAACAATAAGTAGTATTCTGGATCTGGTTCAGAGTTGTCATGATGAGTGCTCATGCCTCATATACCTGGTCACTTTATTCTAAAGCACAGGCCTAAAATCATATAGGATGCTACAAAAAGGTTGCTACAAATATACCATAATGCTGTCTTTAAGGCCAGTGCTTCAGACCCAGTCAGTCATGTAGAAACCATGGCTTGACTCATAGGCCTCAAGTATTGCTTTCATTTATTATGCTTCTGCCCAACACTTACTGCTATCCCCCACTTTCTCCTCCAAGTAAGTCTTAAAGCCCGCTACCTGGCCCTCACATCTGTTCCAAATCTCCTAGCATACCCTCATTTAGTTCTGTTTCCCCATTTTCTACTCTAATCAATCAATCAATCTACTCTAATCGATCAATCAATCTACTCCAATCAATCAATCTACTCTGTTTCTTTCTTATAGCAGTAATGATAAGGATCTTATTAATTCTAGTTATAACTATCTATTCTAGTTATAACTATCTCTTCTGTCCATTTTACTGGGTTTCACTAACAGTTCAAATTTAAGTGAAGGGAAGCCAGGCTTGTTGCACACATCTGTAGTCCCAGCCCTCTGGAGGCTGAGTCAGGTGGATTGTGAATTTGAGGCTAGTCTGGGCTACACAGAGACATATCTCAAACAAATAAATAAATAAAGTTAAATCAAGTGAAAGGAAAGAAATATATGGCAACAGCAGCAACAGTAATATAATAACAACGGTGAGCGTGATAATCAGTTACCGTACTAAATCTGTTCTCTCATTTAATCTTCAGAGTGACTTTAGGGAAGGTGCTGTTATAACCTTCATTTTATTCATTTACATGTGGAAAAACTCAGGTACAATTTGGTGAGAAACGTGCGCTGAAGTTGCACTGCTGTGACAGAGCTGCTCTTCAGACTCAGGTCTGTTTATCCTCAAAGTCCCTGCTCTACACCAGTGCGGTGGTGCACTCCTGGAGTCTCAGCGACCTGGGAGGCAGAGGCAGGAGGATCACAGGTTTGAGACCAGAGGCAACCTGCATAACTTAGCAAGACCCTGTCTCAAGATAAAAAGTTAAAAAAGAATAGGCTGCGGGTGCAGCTCAGTGGTAGAGCAGTAGCAAAGCATGAGCGAGGCTCTGGGTTTAATCTCTCACCATCACATATACAGAAAAAGCCCTGGCCCTCACCCATAGTGGGCCAAGGCAGAGAAGTGCCTGAGGTTAGGGAGTGACTTGTGTTCACTGCAGTGGCTGAGGTTGTCCTTTGGCAGGGTACTGGAGAGGCTCACCAGCACTGTTGGTTGTGGAGGGGAGGGAAGATTTCCTCTGGTGACAGAGCAGCTCAGTGAGCTCCTCGCTGGACTGAGCACTGGCAGCTACAGACAGAAACTGGGTGGCACTTCATAAAGGAAAAGCTCTGAAACTCTCCATTTAGGCCATGTTCTTTGGCTTTTCAACACTTTTCATAATGAAGTGTTTCAGATTTGGAAAATGACCAAAGAATAATACAACCAACATCTATGTATCCAATACTCAAGATCTGTAAAGCTGGGTTGATTTCTATATTCCACTTCCGTTTGCTGTTTTGTAGACCTGGTTCTAATGACTATTTAAAAAAGGATTCCATTCTATTTACATATGACAATGGTACCATCACTGTCAGCTAAAATGTACTATAGTTCCGTAACATAATCAAGAGTCTAGTCAATATTTGAAATTTCTCATTTGCCTAATTTTTTTTAAACAATTCATTTTTTGGAATCAGACTCTAAAAAAAATGCATGTTGTGTTCAGTTAATGTGTTTAAGTTTTAAATTATAAGTTCTTCTTTTTAAGTTTAAATTTAAAATTTTGCTTTTATAATTTATTTCTTGTAGAAACTGGTCATTTATTCTAGTTTCCCACTTTCTGGATTTGTTTTTTTTTTAAGGGCTTTTCACTGTTACTCTGTAGTGAGTTAATCTTTAATGTGCTGGTCACTATAGGAGGTTCCAAGTTACTCATGCAGGCATAAACAGAGAGGATTCACTGAGGTCATTTCTGAGGAATCTTCCAAAATGTCCCAGGTGTCAGACAATGACTTTCTCCACAGACCATCTCTGTTTAAATACATTGTGCCTTGGAAGGAATTTTGTAACTCCTATCGTGCAAGTTGTTTTTCATATTTCATAGAGCTCGCAGTAAGGATTGAGAACAGATGAAGTGCTCTGGTTTTCTTTCAACAGTGCTTGTTGCTTTAAGGATTTCTGGGGCTCAGTGGCAGAATCTCCTTAGGATGTTATTGTCTTACAGTTTAGATCTACTTATCAAGAAGGCCTGAAAATCCCTAGAGGGTCAGATAAGAGGAGAGAGTAAGTTTACATTGGAACTACGTTCTGTTAAGGCTGGTTGCAGTCCTGGATTCTAGAGCAGCTAGAAGGACTATGGATCACAATACTAATACAAATGTTTTTCAAATCCATAGTTTTCAGTGTGGATTGTTCTTGTTGCCACTGTCTAGACATTGCTCAGTAATTACATTATCTGGACCACTGTAAACCTGAAGCACTCCAATTTTGTTTTGCTTTTCTTACAGTTTTGCTCTCCTCATGTGCTTACCAGCTGTGATGAATCTATAAGCTAGCGAATCAATAGTAAAGTAAAAGGATTGAAAAGGGTTGAAGTTTGAAGTTGTGTTTATACTTATTTAGTGATTTGAAGGTTGTAAGAATAAACTATCTCAATGTCTGCCTGGTGTGGTGGTTCATGCCTGTAATCCCAGCAACTCAGGAGGCAAAGGCAGGATTATTGCGAGTTTGAGGCCAGATGTAGCCTGTGTAATTTAGTGAGACTCTGTCTCAAAAGAAAAAAATAGAAAAAGGAGCTGGAGGTGTGGCTTAGTGGTGGAGTACCCTGAGTTCAATTCCTCAGTACTGAAAGAGAGAGAGAGAGAGAGAGAGAGAGAGAGAGAGAGAGAGAGGCATTCAAGCATTTATTTTAACCCTACTTATACTTTCATTGTGAAGGCTAGTCATTTCAGTAGGAGGGTTGCTTTGATTAAAAACATTGACTAAAAGTAAATCCATGAAAATTTTAGAGTGTGTTCAAACTGTATTCTTATATTTCACAGGTAGAATTCAAGGTTGGTCAGCATTCTCTTCTGTGACTCAAAATACTAAAAATTAAGATATAACTGTTATTTACAATTAAAGTGTTAATCAGAGGTGATTTCCTGGTTTACTGATTGCTCTTCTTGCAGTGATTTGTGAACAATAAAAATAAATACTTCATATTCATACCTGATCAGGGTAGCAACAATATATACAAGCAGTAATGTATTTGAAAAGCAGTCTAGTTGTGTTGTAATAATACGTTCTGAAATGCTGTATTATGCCTTATATTGAATGAGAAGTTACTTGAGGGTGTTTCAGTTCTTTATTTCAATGATGTATTTTCCCTTGGGGCAGAGGGAGGAACAGGTGTAGTGGTACATGTGGCTTTACAGAGAACTGCCAGTATTTTGGTGAGGCTAGATATCAGGTGCCTGCAGCTGTAGCACTGCAGTGTCCAATCCCGTCATATATTGGAAGCTAAGCAGGGTAGGGCCTGATTAGTACTCGGAAGGGGGATCTCGTGGGAGCACCAGATACTGTAGGCTTGGGATAAGGACCCAGCAACCTACTCCCAAAAATCAATCCGCCATTGAAAACCCTATGAATAGCAGAGAAGCACTGACAATATTGTTTCGCCTGTTGTACATAGGGTTGCTATAAGTCGGACACCAACTCGACGGCACCTAACAACAACAGATGTCAGAGTGTGTGGTAGGACCAGGGTCCCAGAAAATGAGACCAAACTTGCAGACAGAGACCAAATTATGATTGAGCCTTGGTCTGCAGAGACGTTTTAGACAGCTCCTGCAAGTGAGAAGTATAAGATTTTGCTTTTACAGAGATAATCGTGGCTGGCAAGTGGAAAACAAGATGGGGGATATGAGACTGGTAGGTAGCATGTAGGAAGCTATTGCAATAGACCCACAGGAAAGATGGTGCAAGTCATAGGCTGATGTATTAAAAGGATTTATCAATAGTGCCAATGTTTTTCCTAGAAGTACAGGATATTTTTTAAAAGAGTAAATAAATTTCATATCCCTCTTCTATCCTTGCAAGGCATTTGGCAAAGGTTTCCTTGGACCTATATGCAGGGATCTCCTTTGTAAATTGCTGCCACATCGTTGTGGGTCTGTTGTGAGGGCACAGATCATTTAGAGCTTGGAGGCAGTACGGGGGAGGATGCCAATTGCTTTGCCCTTATGACCAGTAACCACAAAGGGTCACATTATTCCCCCTTCCTCTCAAGGAGACAGTGCAGTTTTGAGAAGTTAGCTCCACCTAGAATTGCCTCCTCATCTGTATTATTTATGTTTCAGTCTGGGTGATGATGACAGGCCTCCTCCTTGTCCTCCTTCATTACCATCCTCACTGTTCTTAGAGCTGACATTTTCTGAGTATACACTATTTGTCAGAAAGTATTCTAGGTGTTTTACTCACATTATTAAATTTGATTTTCCTCATACTCTGTACAGTAGATTACTACTATTGCCTTCAGTTTACAGATGAGAAAACTAAGGTTCAGGGAGGTGTCCATGTGACTGCCCAAGGTCATATAGCTTGACAAATGGCAGAGCCAGAAATCGAAACTAATTCTCTTTGACTTTTAGAGTTTGAGATCCTGTTATATATAATTGTTACTTAATACAATTTAGTTGTTATTGTTAGGTGCTGTCAAGTCGGTGTCCAACTCATTGTTGTTGTTGTTGTTGTGTGCCGTCGAGTCCGTATCCGACTCATAGCGACCCTCAGGGTTTTCAATGGCTGAGTGCTTCGGGATTGCCTTGGGAGTGGATTGCCAGGCCCTTTTCCCATTTTTGTGGTGCTGGGAATTGAACTCGGGGCCTCAGAGATTGCAGCGCAGCGCTCCACCCACTGAGCTAAATCCCAGCCCGTCCAACTCATAGTGACCGTATATATAATAAGGGAAATACTACTGTCAGTGCTTCTCTGCTATTCATAGGGTTTTCAAAGGATGATTGTTTTTTGGGAGTAGGCTGGTCTTTCTCCCAAGCCTACAACACCTGATGTTCCCAGGTGGTCTCCCATCAAAGTACTAACCAGGCCTGCTTCTGAGATCTGACTGGATTGGACACCACAGTGGTACAGCTATAGGCAGTACAATTTAGTTGATGATATGATTTCTTGTTTAAAAATTTCTCCTTGTAGCTGGGGGTTTAGCTCAGTGGTAGAGTATTTACTCATGATGCTGGAGGCCCTGGGTTCAACCCCCAGCAACACACACACACACACACACACACATACACACACACACACCACACACACACACACACACACACACACGTTGTTTATATGGCCCCACACAGTGAAAGTTCACTTAATCAAACACTGTATTTCCTATAAATTTCATCCTATAAATTGCAAGTGTAGACTATTTACTAAAACCTGAAGTGTAGGAAAAACTTCAAGGATGGGGTGGGAAAACAATTTAAATTCCTAGCTTTTTTCAAAGTAAAGTATCCATGTATGCCTTTACAATTATACATGAAGTGTAGATATTTCTAAAAGAGGAGAAATATTCATTTTTAAAAATTGAGATATAACTTGATATAACATAAAATCCACTTTTTAAAAGTATCCTTTTTCATCTGCCCCCAAAAGAAACCCTATATCCATCAGCAGTCTCCCTATTTCTTCCTCCTGACATTGTAAAACCTATTAAATATCAAAACACATCTCAGTGCTATGAAAAATATTTTAAGAATATAACTGTCCTCTCTTTAATGCAGATAATAATTATAACAACTAACACCTATATTGTTATTGTTGTTAGGTGTGAGTCAGGTCTGACTCATAGCGACCATATGTGCAACAGAACAAAACACTCCCCGACATTGTGCCAGGCACAGAGTCTTTTTTATGTTTAACTCTATTGTTGTAGCCACTATGTCAATCCATCTACTTGAGAGTCTTCCTTTCTTCATTGACCTGCCATTCTCGCAAACATGACAGCCTTCTCCAGGAATTGGTCCCTCCTGACAACATGTCCAAAATACATCAGAGGCAGTCTAGCTATCTTTGCTTCCAAGGAGCAGTCTGGTTGCACCACTTGTAGGATGAATCTGTTGGTTCTTTTGGCAGTCCGTGGTATATTCAATATTAATCTCCAGCATCATAATTTAAAAGCATCAATTCTTCTCCTGTCTCCTTTATTCAGTGTCCAGCTTTCACAAGCGTATGATGTGGCTGAAGATACCATGACATGAGTTAGGTGCACCTTCACCTTCAATGTGACATCTTCATTTTTCAACACTTTAAAGAAGTCTTTTGCCACAGCTTTGTGTCTTTTGGTTTCTTGACTATTGCTTCCCCTGCTTCTGTAGGTGTTGATTGTAGAACCAAGTAAAGCAAAATCTTGGACAATTTCAATCTTTTCTCCATTTATCATGAAGTTGCTTACTGGCCCAGTAGTAAGGGTTTTTATTTTCCTGATGTTGAGATGCAATCCATACTGGAGGCTGTGTTCTTTGATCTTCATCAGAAAAGTTTCAAATCATCTTCAGTTTCAGCAAGCAAAAATATGTCCTCTGCATAATGCAAATTGTTAATGAGTCTTTTTCCAATCCTGATGCCACATTCTTCTTCATAAAGTACAACTTCTCGGATTATTTGCTCAGCATAGAGATGGAAGAGGTCCAGTGAACTGTTGTAGGAGGCAAGGCCCATCATAGAGAAAGAATCACTAAAACACCAGTATTTATTAGAGGAGAGCAATCTAAGCAGAAAGTCCTTGACTACAAAATATTTAAAGAAACAAATTTTAGACAATCACCAGTGACTGTGTCAGTGCAGAGGGATTTACTGCATTGCCTCTTGAGTTTAGAAAGGGGCTTCCAACATTCCTTAGATAAGGGAGTGCGGTCCTGTTCTTTGATGAGGAGGGTAGGGAATGTAAACCCCCAGATCTTGGAGGAGCCTGGTATTGTTTTATTAGGCTTCTCATTTTCACCTCTTTGAGGCCCCATAAAAAATTTCTTTATTTTTGGGTCTCACAATGTACCTGTTGTTGTAGGAGTTGGTAATAATTAATGTAAAACACATGTGATGCAGCTTTTTGATGAATGACTGTCTCTATCATGGAGCGTATAGCTCTTATGGGCAGTGGGAAGAGGCACAGGATAATCAGGAATAGGCCAGCAAGGGCTAGTACTCTTCCTACTAAGACCCTGAGTCCTCTGAAAGTAAAGAACCAGCTTCCCCATAAACTTTGTGGGTCCCACCCATGCCAAGTCTGTACTGTCACATGGGCTAGTTTTTGAATCTTTGTTACTATATCTTTTATGGCTTGTCCCTGATCATCAATCTGTAAGCAGTAGTTGGTAAAACTGAACTTTCCACATACTCCTTCTTCTTGGGCCAATAAGTAATCTAACGCTAGTCTATTCTGGTAGACAATGTTTCTGATTATACTCTGTTGTTGGGCAAGGAGCCCTACCTGTTTCATTAGTTATTAACCCAAGCACTTCCTGAAACCTAATTATGTGGTTGAGCATATAGATGGGGGTGCAGTATCCTCATGACCCATTTTGGGGCCATGTGGCTGGGCCATGTTATTGGATAATCCTGCCCTCGGGCCATTCATTGTCCTTCTAGTCTCCTATGGCTAGTTCCCTTTTCTTGTGTCCTCGTAAGGAGCAGAGACCGGATAGCCTATTATTTACCCAGTTTTTAGTGGTAACAAGTAAAAAGAGGGCTTGATTATGCCTATAACACACTTCTCCCTCCTGTCATCAGGGAGATGGGCAGAAGCTGTTCCCACATATCCAATATAGTCCAGCTGGGACAGTCCAGTCTCTCAAACTTCTCAAATTGTTCCAGACCTCTCTCAGTGAGGTGGACCTGTTGAGAGGGTTTTGTTCAGTCCAGTTTTGTCCCTACCATATACTCTCTCCAGTTGTAGTGCTGAGAGTTTTCTGACCTATTGGTCTGCAAACCTATAGCCCAGATTTACCCATATCTCAAAAGTGGTACTTATGGGAGCCTCAAAGGGATTATAACAGACATATGACTGGTTGTTACCTGGATTGCATACAGCAAATTGGGTATGGTTATAAGTACAAATTCCCTTAATTTTGCCCTTGCATTTGAATTAGCTATAAAAGAGTAATGTGGTAGTTACCCTCAGTCCCACCTTTATTTGGTGAACATATAAATCACATCTTTCTTCCCCTTTTCCCAAAATCCAGAGTCCAATCAGGAGAACCCCCATGACGGTTGTCCTCAGGCTTCTGCTGTGCGCAGGCCAACCAGCTTCTGGTTTGTGGCTGAGGCAGGGTATGTTGAGCTCCTTATTGTTGTATTGCTCTCCATTGAGGCTGTGTAGCCCTCTTTAGTCTGGTGTGATGAATCCACACATGCAGGAATCCCCTCCTCCTTGGCAGCAGTGGGCGTGGTCAGGATGACAATGTAGGGTCCTTTTCACCTTTGCCTGAGGGATTGGGGATCAAGTTTCAGTCTTTGACCCAAACCTGGACTCCTGGGGAGAAAAGATGAACAGGGGCAAAAAGACTAACAGGGGCCCTGTCAAGTACCCATGTGGATATTTTCTTAGCTATTCTCCTTAAGGCCTCCACCTGTCTGTGTAGCTCTGTCTCCCCTAATTCCTTGGGTGTCCCCAGTAAATTATGGAGGATCAGGGAAACCTATTGTATATCATGTCATAGGGAGAATATCCCGATCTCTTAGAAGGAGTACATCTAACTTTAAACAAGACTACTGGCAAAGCCTGCACCCAGTTGTCTTTGTGTCCTGACATAACTTATTAATTCCTGTCTTTAATGTCCTATTCATGTGCTTTACCCTGCCCAAGCTCTGACTTCAGTATGCTGCATATAGCTTCCAGGCCACACCCAAAGGCTCTGGCTATTTGTTGTACTACTGCAGCTACTAAGGCCAGTCCCTTGTCAGATTCAACTTGGAGTTGCAGTCCAAACCAAGGAATAATTTCCTTAAGTAGTGTTCTTACCACTTCACGGACCTTTTCTGTCCAGGTGGAGAAAGCCGCTCTCTACCCTGAATATGTGCAGACTAATACTAGGAGATATCAGTTTCCTCCACATCAGGCCATTTCAGTAAAGTCCATCTATACATTCTCAACAGAGCTGCCCCATAGGAGTGGACCTGGGTGGCAGGGAGGGCCCCTGTCTTGCATTGTGCTGGCTGCATATTCTACAGCGCTGACTAGTCTGCTTGGCAAGGGTTGACAGGAGGGGAATGTAAAAGCACCTTCTCAATAGTTTTTCAGTCTTTTCCTGTCCCAATGTGTTGCCGTGTGAACCGCACAAGTAATTGTTGGACCCAGGAGGTGAGGGACTATAATCCTTCCATCTGGCAGCTTTTTCCATCCTTCCTCTGCTTCTCCTGCCCCCATCCTCCATCTATTCCTTTTCTTCCTCAGAATATTTTGGGGTTAAATTTGGTGTCCATGGAACCAGGCGGGGCAATAGTGTCAGCCTGGTGTGCGGGGGAGATTGCTGCTCTCTTTGCTTCTGTGTCTGCTTTAGCATTTCTCTGTGCCTCAGGAGTCCTTGTCTTTTGATGCCCTCAGCAGTGAGTGACTGCCACTTTCTTAGGCTTCCATACTGCCTCTAGCAGTTGTAAAATCTCTTTAGGGTGTTTTAGATCCATTCCCTCTGCCATTAGAGGGCCCCTCTCCTTGTAGATGTCTCCATGTACATGGAGAATAAGGAAAGCAAATGGTGAGTCAGTGAAGATGTTTAGATTCTTTTTCTAAGGCAGCGCTAGGTCCTGAATTAAGGCACTGAGTTTGGCTTTTTGGGAAGAAGTCCCTTGAGGCAACAACTTTGGTTCTAACACTTCAGCTAAGGTGACTACTGCGTAGCTGGCTTGTCTTTCCCCTCTCAAGCTGACAAAGCTGCTTCTGTCCACAAACAGCTCTAAGTCTGGGTCCCTCAGAGGCTGATTGAGCAAGTCTGGCCAGCTTGAATATACTGCCTCAGTGACCTCCACACAATCATGGTCAGGTTTTTCATCCCCTGGAGTGACAGGATTTAGGGAGGATAGAACCTCTATTTTTAGCCATGGATTTTCACATAGTAAGCTTTGGTGCTTAGTGAGGCATGCGTTTGTCGGACAGTGGTGTCCCTTAGTGTTCATTAAGGCAACCATCGCATGTGGCATTTGGACTCTCAAGTCCTGTCCCATAGTTAGTCAGCCTCCTACCAACATAGCTGTGACTTCAAGCCCTCTCAGACATGGGGGCCATCCTTTTGAAACCCCATCTAACTGCTTAGAGAGGTAGGCAACTGGCCTTGCCCATGACCCCATGTTCTGAGTCAGTACCCCCGTGGCTATTTTATTCCTTTCTGACATATAATGTAAAAGGCTTGGGCTAGATCAGAGGCCCAAAGCTGGGGCTGCCTGTAACTCTTCCTTTAACTTTTTAAAAGCCTTTTGCTGTTCTGGCCCCCACTCCATCAGCTCTCTTTCTTCTCCCTTTATGGCCTCATACAAAGGTTTGGCAAGCACCGCGAAACTGGGGAGACGTACGATAGAACCCCACTGCTCTTGGAAACTGATTTGTTTTTACATCTTTAGGCCTGGGATGTTTTGGATTACCTGTTTTCTCTTCACTCCCAACCTTCTTTCTCCTTGTTGGAGTATGAGTCCCACATATTTTGCCTGCTTTTGGCAGATTTAAGCCTTATCCTTGGAGACCTTGTATCCACAAGCCTCCAGGTGTCACAAGAGTATGTCTGTTCCCTTTACAAACTCTTTTAGAGTCTCATGGCCCAGCACAAGGTAGAGAACCAGCCTCCCCACAAACTTTCTGGGGCCTATCCATGCCAAGTCTCTATTGGCACATGGGCTCATATATTTTGGTCATACCTTATATGGAAGTAAACATTTATGACAATAATAGAATGAGTTAGGGTGTTAGATGGAATATTACATTGTATGTAAAGTGGTATAATATTAATTCTAAGAAGATTGTGATAAGGATGTATACTATAATGTCTAGCTAATCACTTAAAAAAACTAGAGATTAGCTAAAAAGCCAATAAAGAAAATGAAATAGAAAACTAAAATATATTTTATCAGCCTCCCCAAAAGTGGCAACAAAGGACAAACAAGTGGGATAAATAGAAAGCAAATTACTATATCAATAATTGGATTAAATGTATTAGGTTGTCATCACTGTGGCAGAAAAAACAAAAAACCAACTTATGGAGGAAAGAGATTTATTGAGGGCTCACAGTTAGTAGATCAGTCCATAATGGTGGCAGTACAGACATGGCAGCAGCAGGAAACAGAGCCCCTGACAGACAATGTTATATCTTCATGAGCAGGAAGCAGACAGAGACCAGAACCATAGGTCTGGAATAAAAACCTCCAGTGGCCCACCTGTAGTGACTCACTAATACCACGCTAGACCCACCTCCCAAAGTTCTGCAACTTCCTAGGACAGCACTGCCAGCTGGGGACCCAACATTAAAAGATATGACTCTCCTCCCTTTTCCCCTAAAGGTCATGTTGTTGTTCAGTGCTGTCAAGTTGGATCCAACTCATAATGACCCTATGTACAACAGAACGAGAGACTACCCAATATTGTGCCATGCACACACTTTTCTTATGTTTGAGTCAAATGTTACAGCTACTATATTTCTTCACATTTTGAGTTGTGCAGCATCAGCAACTGGAGGTCCCAGGGGCTTTATGCCTTTCTTGTCGTTAAGGCTGACTCCACTTTGAGGAGGCAACTCTTCTCCAGTCATTTCTTGAGTGTCTTCCAGGCTAGGAGGCTCATTTTCCCGGTACTATATTTGACAGTGCTTCTCTGCTATTCATAGGGTTTTCAGTGGCTAATTGTTTCAAGAGTGGGCTGCTGGGTCCTTCTCCCTAGTTTGTCTTAGTCTGGAAGTTCAGCTGAAACCTCTCCACCATGGATGACCCTGCTGGACACTGAAATACTGGTGTCATAGCTTTCAGAATTAGAGCAACACACAAGCCCCCACAGCAGGACAAGCTGACAGACATGTGGGTGAGCTGACAGACTTGTGGGTGAGATTCATGGCTACCTCATAATGTAAAATGCATTCAGTCCAACTTTAAAAGTCCCCAAAGTCTTAACAGTCTCAACCATTCTTAAAAGTCCAAGTCTCCATTGAGACCCAAGGCAAATTTAGCTGTAGGGCCCTGCAAAACAACAAACAGGTTATGTACTTCCAACATATAATGGCACAGAGTAAACACTCCCATTCTAAAAGAGGAATAGAGGCACAGAAAGGAAAGATTGCTCTATAGTAAGACCGATATCCCCCTGGACAAACAAAACCTGTTGGTTCAAGTCTGGCATTTGGCACACATGACATCATCTAGCACCTGGCACCTGGCATCATCTAGGCTTGAACAGGCTTGTACAGCTCTGTCCCTCTGGCCTTCTTATTTGTAGTACAAATGATCCCCTTGGGCTGGCTCTACTTTTTGCCAGCAGCTTCCTTTAGCAGATGTGTTTCATGTTGCCTGTATCTCTAACATCCTAGGGTCTCCATTGCTGCTTAGGCATCACCCAAAGAGCTTCAGGCATCAGCGCTCCAGAGGCTGTATGCAAGGCACTTGATCCTGGTGCACATTGCCTGGCCTTGTAGGCTCTCTTCTGAAACCTTGGTGGCAGCTTCCATATCCCCTTAACTCTTGCATTTTCTTCATGCCTGAAAAATTAGCACCGTATGGATGTTGCCAAGGGTTGCTGCTAGCTGTAGAGGTAGCTGGGCCCTTTTGGATCTTGGCTGCTGCGCAAGCTGAGAAACCACTTCCCTGGACAACCTCCCTTTCAGCAGAGTGTCCTAGAGGCAGCTTTTCAGATACACTTTTTTCAAATGGGAGCCTTAGATGGGAGGGATCTGGCCAACTCCTTCTGTGCCTTCAGGCCATCTTTATTGTCCCAGTGCAATTTTTGTGTGGCTTTTTTTTTTTTTTTTTTCCACCTCAGCTTATGGCCTTGCCCAAACTAGCCCTGTTTGCAGAAATTTAAAAAGCCCTCACTGCCATGGCTTTTTTGTGTCTTTAAACTGCACATTTTCTAGATGTTCCTATTCTTTCATTTTCTCTATTTTTCCATAAATCTTACTGAATGCAGGAAGCAGCATCCTGTCAGTTTTTGCTTCATATTTTTTGAGGTTCTGTTAGTAGGTAAAGATACATTTAGTTCGTTAGGAAGATCAACAAAATTGGTAACCATCTAGCAAGACTAAGAAAAAAGAAAGAAAACACCAATTTCCAGTATCATTACAAATTATACAGCTATTAAAAGGCTAACAAAAGGAATATTATGAATAATTTCATGCCAACAAATTTGGCAACTTGGATTACCTGAATGAATTTCTTGAAAAGCATCAATTACGAAAACTGAGACAAGAAGAAATGGAAAATTCGGGTAGCCCTGTATTTGATAAAAGCATTGGATTTTTTTTTATTAAAAATATTTCCTGGAAATTCTCCAGGTCCAGATTATTTCACTGGTGGTTTTATCAAATATTAAGGATTAAACAGTACAGTACTAGTCTAGGGTTGAGGATGTAGTTCAGTGGTAAAGCACTTGCTTAGCATGCACAAGGCTCTGGTTTCAATCCCCAGCACCACCAAAAAACCACCACCACCACCACCACCAAAAAACTCTAATCTTATTGAGACATTTCCAGAAAATCGAGAGGAAGGAACCTTTGTCAATTCATTTTATGAAGTTAGCTTAATTCTTATATTAAAAAGTCTGACAAAGACATTTAAAGAGAAGAGGGTTGTAGACTATTATCCCTTGGAAGCATAAGTGTAAGAATGTCTAAAACAATAATAGCAAATCAAAATTTGTAATATAAAAAGGATAATGTGTCATAAACAAATAGAGTTTATAGCTGGGCACAGTGGTGCACGCCTGTAATTCCAGTGGCTTGGGAGGCAGAGGCAGGAGGATCACAAGTTCGAGACCAGAGGCAGTCTGCGTAATTTAGAGAGATCCTGTCTCAAAAAAGTAAAAAAAATGGGCTGGGGGTGCAGCTCAGTGGTCCAGCACTTGCAGAGCATGCAAGTGCTAGGCCCTGGGTTCAACCCCCAGTACCCCCCCAAAAAAATAGTTTATCCCAGGAATTCAAGATCAGTTAACATTTGAAAATGGATATAATTTACCACATTACCAGAATAAAGTGTTGGGGAGAGATAATCATCTCAATGGATGCAGAAAAAGCATTTGATATAATTCAACAGCTATTTATAATTTTTTTTTCTAAATGCAAACCAAATTGGTATGTACAATTGGAGCAAATTCACAAATTATACACCTCCTCCCTCCTGGCAGGAATCATAATGCTGGCTGCCTAGCTGGCCCAGCAAAAGACTCTGTGGAATCTCTGTTGTTGTTGTTAGGTGCCCTCAAGTCGGGTCGGGTAGGATTCATAGCACAACATAGTACAACATAGTACACAGTACAACATAGTACAACAGAATTAAACACTCCCCCACACTGTCCCATGTCTCATGCTATTGTCAGTACTTCTCTGCTATTCACAGGGTTTTTAGTGGCAGATTATTTTGGGAGTGAATTGCCAGGTCCTTCTCCCTAGCCTGCAGCATCTGGTATTCCCAGGTAGTCACCCTTCCAAAGGACTAACCAGGCCAACTTTGCTTAGCTTCCAAGATCAAGAGGGATCAGATGCTAGGGTGCTATGGCTGCAGATGTGAAGTCTCTAGGACATAGTTAATTGACCAGTGATTATGTGCATTTGCTATTTGTTAGAAAATTAGTATTAAGCTTATGTTAACTACCAAATACTACCATTAGTTTCTATATCAATTTTGTAACATAATTAAAATTCTCTCACTCATGGTAGTCTATAATAAATCTCTTACCTGTTTCTTTTTCCCTTTAACTTATCCTAGCTACTCCTAGAATCACAGGTTTCCACGTGGATATGTTATTTTCTTTGCATTGCATATTATTGCCCTCCTTTCCTGACAAAGATTTTACTTATGTGAGATGAATCTTCTCATTGTTGAATATCAAGCACGAATTCCCACATACCACAGGATTGATACATTTTTACTTTCTAGTATTACAGTTACAGCAGGCTCACTTGATTGCCCAAACTCTGGGCCTTGATATTGTGTGAATATCCTAACCTGTGAACATTGTTTCCAATGCACATGCAGTGTGTTTTCCTTTTTATCAAATGTTATCCTGCATACTATCTGATCTTACTGTTTCCTATCTGGGACTTCATAGTTTTCCTTTTCTTCTTCCCCAAATTTGTTGTTGTTGTTGTTGTTGTTGTTGTTGTGTGCCATGGAGTTGGTATCTGAGGCTTGTAACAATCCTAAGTACAACAGATGAAACACTATTGTCAGTGCTTCTCTGCTATTCATAGCGTTTTCAATAGCTGTTTGTTATTTGGGAGTGGGTTGCTGGGGCCTTCTCCCAAGACTATAGCACTTGGTGTTCCCAGGTGGTGTCCCATCCAAGTACTACCCAGGCCTGACCCTGCTTAGCTTCTGAGATCTGACGGGATCAGACACCACAGTGGTACGGCTGCAAGCTCCCAAAATTTAGATTGTAGTAATTGTTATTGTATTTCTTTCTTCATTACTCTTGTGAGAAGCAGTCATCCCTTACCAGACTGTATCATTGTGCTATTGTTAATCCCTGATGTGTTGTATTCAGTTATTACTCACAATTGCTAAAGAACTAATATTTAAATTCAGAACTTTAATAAATGAATGTGGGTCAAGATTTTTCTTGAAATAATATCAGCTTTACTCACTGGCATTCTTGAATACTCTCTTGAATGGATTTTTTTTTTTTTTTTAAAGAAAAGCATGTATCCTTTATGCCTCAGATGGGGGAAAAGGGTTGAACATGAAAATGAGTTAGAACATTAACTCATTCCCATCAACACTATCTAAGGAATCATTTGTTGGGTGTGCTACAACTATGCATATTCCCTGGTTCACCTTGAATAGGAAATATCAGAAGATTTTACACACACGCGCACACACACACGTATATATATATTTCTAGTATAGAGACTCTAGGTTCTATAAAAGGCAAGTGAGAAGTTTTTTTGGTTTGTTTGTGTAAAGCCACAAGTCCCTGTTTCTAAGGTGCCTGGATGTTGATACTCCTTAAAAATCACAGAAAATCACCTACCTTGAGAATGGCCTTGGATATTTCTAACCTGGATTGGTGGCTTGTTTTCTTCCCATTTTTCACCTCTGAAGTTTCAGTTTTCTTAATTCCTCTCCTAATTCTTTCTTGTAAAATATCAACAACATTTTATACTTTTAAAATAGCTGGTGGGTAGAGCAATTCTTTGTGTCTTTTTAAATCTTTTAAGACTGAAAACTAGCTTGTACTTGAACAGATAGATAAGGAAGAAAAACATGATGCCTGCCTTGCAGATCTCTGTAACATTTGTCCTCATAGCTTGGAACACTGGGTTATATTTCTTAGCCTCTCCTGGGAAATGTCTCAAAAACTGCCTATTTTTATGTGTTTATTGTGCTTTCATTATCTGCAGCAACACCTTAAAGTTTTACTTTATAGTATCACCTTAATCTGCATTTATGCAACTGCTATCATGGATTATCTCTGCATTTATTACATATGCACCATAGTGGAGCTGTTGATTTTAATATGTTGTTAAGCTGCTTAGCTCAGACATGTCCAATTTATTTAGTTATGAGTCAGTGGTTTTTAAATATCCACCCATAAGTGAGATCGGTGCATGATGCAAGAAATATCAACCTGAGAGGATACTTAAGGAAATCTTAGGTTAACTTGTTTGGAAATGTTTTTCAAATGTTGTAGGTCCCTAAATAGTGACAATAGGCCCTCCTTTAAAAAGACAAAATTGGTCTAGAGATATATAAGCAGTTTCTTCACAAAAGCTAGAAAGAGAAAAACCATCAGCTTACTGGATGTGAGATGGAAACCTTAAGTTAGTTATAACTGCTGTGTGGGAAGAGTTGGTCCTGAAGCTTTCTTAATTTAGATTCTCTCTTTTGTCACAACAAACTTTGTAGAAGGACTCGGGTGGTTAAGATGAGGGTTGTTCAGTTCAAATCCTGAGAAGATGTGAGGGGCCCTTCATGATTGGCAGGAACTCTGACACACATCACGTCCCATCTGCCGAGGTTGGTGCCTTTCTCCTTGGGACACGTTGGAGGTGAGCCAGATATTGCAAGAGAAACTGTAGGATGGTTTGTAACAGCAGGTTTCTTTACTTTTCTACCTTAGTTTCTCTAATCAGCTCATCAAAGCAAGAACAGGTATCTCCTTTGTTTTCCAACATTCCAAACCCTGTAGAACACTGGAGGGCAGGCTGGGGGCATGGGGAGAACGTGCTGTTGAGGGAGAGCACAGATGACCCAGGCCAGCCTACTTGGCCCTGCAGGAACACCATGGTCAGGATGGCCCAACTTCTTATTCACCCTTAGGTAGTTCTCTGTGAAACCTCCTGGTGGTAACTGGTGACCCATACAAAGTCAATTCCAGTGACACAAACCAGAGGAGGAAATGCTATTTTCCTAGCTTCTCTCATTTCCTTCCTTCCTGAAATAGATTTAGACTTCATTTTCGGACACCTCTGATCCTTCCATGCAAAGAGAAGAAATTATACTTTTAGTTCTGTGTTGTCAAATACAAAAGAAACATGCAACTCTTTTCAGCTTTAATATCCCTTCTCATTGCTGGGACTTGCAATCTTTAAAATGGACTCCCATTCCCAAAGGGCCTATTTTCGGTGGAGTTCAGTTCCAAGATACAGGAAACCTCAAGATGCTCATGAAAGCATATTCTTCTGAAGTTCCCTGTCTCAGCGAGTTCCTGCAAAGAGGAGGTTGCTCTCAGCTCCTCTCCCAGGGAGGCAGAGACCCAACTGTGCCAGTGCCTGCCCAGGGTGAGAGCAGATGGGGGGGAGGGGACAGCAGTCTACTGCTTTTAAATTAGGAAGAGCCCTTCAGAAACTGTATTCTAAGAGAATGTAGTAGGTGTCATCATTACTTTCTGAGAGAATATACAGGTTAAATCTGTTTTTGTTTTATTTTTGAGGGGGACCCCAGCATTAATATTTCTGAATATTTTAAAGCATTCAACATTTATATCTCTGGCATCTCTCTCATTTGGATTTACAGTGATTGATTTAGGAAGCTATTTTATACTTTCCTATACTCTCTGCCCCTATTTTCATGCATAGTACTCAAAAATCATAAGGATCATTTTGGACCTGTATCACTCTGGGGCCCAGCAGAAAGCAGAGGGCATACTTCAATCCAGTAATTTGAGGAGATCCAATTTAGAATGGACAAGCTTGCAGAAAATAATGAAGGCTTGTACTATCTGTGACAGCTAGCAAGGGAGAGACACTACTAAAGCGCCAGGGGACTGGATGGTTACCTGACTAGAGAGAAAGCTGTGTATAGAGGGGGCCTTCTGATGGCAGCTATGACCCTTGAGAGAGCAACACAGCCAACTCACAGCCATGCAAGGAGGGAGCCAGGGAAACAAATACCCCAACCTCACCTGCTACTGCTTTCAGACCCCCAGTGCCACCCACTGGTGGAAGGCAACCAGTAGCCAAAAGCAAGGGAGGCCTGGGTATAATGCTTGTGGGTCAGCCACAGGGCACAGAGCAAGAGGAAGTTCAAGCTAATGTTGAGTATCTGCAATCTGTACTAAGTCCAGGCTTTGACCACAAAGGCCCTCTTGGAAATTACTTATTAAACTTGTTGATATCAGTATCTATCAGGGTAAAAGTCTATAATTTGTGATCTCAGGAGATTATTTATTTATTTATTTGGGGTGGGGATTTGAGTCAGGGTCAGGGTCTCCCTATGTAGCCCAGGCTGGGCTGGAACTCTGTATAGATCAGACTGGCCTTGAATCCACATCAATCCTCCTGGCTCAGCCTCCTGAGTGCCAGGATTACAGGCATGTGCCACCTTGCCTTGCTGTCAGGGGATTTTTGATAAAGTGTGTCCAGATTTGTAGATATGTTGCTTATATAAAATTGCAAAATCTCAAAGGCCTTGTTTTTTGTTTTTTGTTTTCTTATTGGAAATTTTTAATGTACAGTTAATGTGTTTTATTCTGACATGTATTTCATTGTGACATTTCCATATATGCGTTTCATTGTACATTGCACAGATAAGTTCCCCCTTACCATCTTGTGTACTTCCTCCTCCCATCCCACCCCCCCACCAAAGGCCTTTCTTCCACTTGCATGTCTTTTTGTGGGAATATTTTTCTATATATCCTTGGATCTCAATTATGTTTAAGGTCGAAACTTTTTCTGTAGTGATCTATCTTTTTACATTGTCAGTAATATTACATGAATTTTCTAGCCCATTTGTATTATTACCATTCTTTGGTATTATTGGTATTATAATTATCTCTCAAACTATTAAAATTGGGCTTTTTACTTTGAGGTCACCCTCTCTCTCATTCCTTGCTCTTCCTTGTTCCTCCTCTCCCTCCTTTCTTCTCCCATCATTTCTTCCTTTTGCTAGAGCCCTCCCTCCTTCTTTCTGCTCCCTAAATTGTCCCTTCTCCGCTAAGTTGACTTTAGCTTTTTATTATGTTCTGATTTCTGTATAGGATTTTTTCATTCTTTTAATTTTGATTCAGCTCCCACATATGAGTGAGCACCCATCACATTTTATGATAGATGTTTAATTTTTTTTTGCTGTCAATGTGCATAACATAAAATTTACCATTTGAGAAATACATGTCAGAATGAAACACATTAAGTTGTACATTAAAAATTTCCAATAAAAATTTACCATTTGAACCATTTTTAAACATACAGTTTTGCCAGGCATGGTGGCTCACAACTGTAACCCCAACGACTCAGGAGACAGAGGCAGGAGGATCGAAGATTCGAGGCCAGAGGCAGCCTGCATAACTTAGTAAGACCCTGTCTCAAGATAAAAAAACAATTTTTAAATGGGGCTGGGGATGCAGCTCAGTGGTGGAATGCTTGTGAAGCATGCATAAGGCCCTGAGTTCAACCCTCAAGTACCATAAAAAAAGAAAAGCAGATTTATGGCATTAAGTAATTCATATTGCTTTGCAACCATCACTATAATCCACTTACAGAACTTTTTCATTTTTCCAAACTGAAATACCATACCCATTTAATACTAACTCCTCATCCCTTCCACTCCTATCCCCTGCCCCCCACAAATACCTTTTTTTCTGTCTTTTTTTTTTTTTTTTTATAATATTAGTTGAACCCAGGGCCTTGAGCATGCTAGGCAAGTGCTTTAGCACTGAAGGGCACCCCAGCCCTTCTTGTTTGTTTTTGTTTTTATTTATTTTCACTACTGGGGTTACAGGTGTGCACCACTGTGCCCAGCTCACCATACTTTATTTCCCTGTGAATTTGACTACTCTGGGTACTTCATATAAGTGGAATCATACAGTATTTGTCTTTTTTTGTCTGATCTGCTTCACTTAACACAATGTCATCAAGGTTCATCCATGTTGTGGTGTGTCTATATTTTCTTCCTTTTCAAGGCTGAATAATATTGCATTGTATACACACACACACACACACACACACACACACACACACACCACATTTTGTTTATCTACCCATCTGCCGATGGTCATTTGGGTTGCATGACATACGCTGTAAAATTTTATTTCTGAATGTTTTCATTAATACATTTATTCTCATAGCTTTAACTTTTATACACCCAATCTGTTGTCTCACAAATCTACGAGATGTTATATGAGCAAGGGCCAAAAGAGCTGGAACGTGAAAGATGGAGTGGGCTTGAGCAGGAAAGGTGGGCATCATTTGGAGGATATAAGGAATCAGAAGTATTTAAATATGTGGAAAGAAGGGAACTTACCATGGTAAAAGAAACAGCATATAAAGAAATGAGTTCTGGGCAGAAAGTATTTTATGGGAGCAGAGACCATTTAGATTAGATAGGACTGCTCTGAGTATTAAGCATAGGTAGGAACAAAGTTTTTTTAAAAAAATTAGACTGTTCCCTGAAAAAAGTATGCTGTGGCCAGACAAGTTTAGGGCCATGGAATTAAAAAATTATTTGGTAGACTATCTCAATCTTTAATATACTAGCCTTTTTATGCCTCTTCAAGAGGGAAGTATCATTAATAGCCTTCAACTGTATAATAACCATGGTGCTTTTGTACTTTGAATTGCAAAGATTATCTCCTCAGTATGTGCTTTAGGAAATGGGGGGTACTAAGTTAAACTTCTTGGGGGCAAGGACCACACCATCTCCCACACAACATCTTGGATATTCCTGGACACATTATTGGAACAAATCTGGACTAAGAGGTAACCTCCTTGAGACACTAAAAATAACAACAACAACAACAACAACAATAAAAACCTAAAAAATTACTGCAGATTTAAGATCTGCCCCTGTACCCTTTGGACGGATGACTAAAGATCTCCTGTTCTCTTTAGAGATCAGCACTCAGGTTATCTGTGGTGTTTAATTTTTTCCTGGGTAGGGTAGATACTCTGGGATAGGAGTTGAATTCCTTAGGAAAATAGAAGACAGTCTAATTGCTATTGTTAGCCCCCAATAAGATTAGAGAATAACTATTTAAAGAATATTGGGTTAAAGGACTGTCTAATGATTAGCCTGCCCAGTGGAACCAGAGTTTTATCCTGCATGAGAAGTTGATTGACTCACATTGGCTTAATAAATATTTGTTGAATATGTTAATGAATTATAGAAAATAGCAAGACTTTGTAAGTTCTTAAGCAACCCAGTGGTATGTAAAAATTGACAAATAGAAAAGATTAATCAAATTCACTGGCATTTTAGTAGGGAGAAAAGAATTGTAACTTTGGTTGAGAGGAAAAACATACTTAATTTTTAAAGATTATAATTAAGTATAGAACTCTAGTTAAGATGTGTATGCCAAAGTTTGGAGGGAAATGTCTGTGGTTTATTTTGAAGTGCATCAAAAATGAGTACTTGAAATGCATCACAAAATAACACAAATTGATAAGTAGATCAGGGGACACATGACATGTAATAAAATAACTGCTGTTATGTTACTGGTAGAATGTAAGTGGTAGGTGTAAAATTATTTCAACCCTGCTGCTTGAAATTTTTCATAATAAGGTATTAGAGAAACAAAGAAAAATGGATATCTGGAAGATTTCGAAAGACAGTAAAATTTAAGAGAAGCAATGTTGCAATAAAAAGAACATGGACTTACAAGTCAACAGACCTGAATCCTGGTTCTCGAATAGCTGTTTTGTAGCTAAAGAAGTTGAGTGAATAGCTCAGTGGTTGTGCTGGGATTTGAGCATCACCATCCATCTTGCGGTGAAGTCAGGCTCCCTGCTTGCTGTCTGGCACATGGTAGATGCTCATGTGATAGATATTGTTATTAGTGTACTGTTGGCCATAGAGAATGAAAGTGAAGTTCAAGATATTAATGCTTGACCTGGAGGATTTATATGACACTGCTGCCAGTGTGGCACATACGCAAGCTGGGAAATGAAACTATCTGTGGCAAAGAGATGGTTAATTTAATTGTAGATAAGCAGAGCTAGAGATTTTGATATGAATAGTTTCCCATATTTTCCTAAGATTCAATAAATCATTTGAGAACATTTTATGTGCTTGGAACTGCTGCTGAAAAGTGGTCAAAGCAGATAAAAATCTCTTCCCTCGCAGAGTTTACATTCTAAAAGAGAAGAGGTTGGTTCCCCAGAAAGCTTTTCTGATGTCCCTGACATCATGCCATATGGGCAGTCATTTCCTCTGTTTTCCCTTAAGCCCATCTGTGTTCTGCTTTTCTCCGCCATTCTCTTTACTTCCAGCAGCTTACAGGGGCCATTAATAAGCCAAACTATATGGTCAGGCTTCTAAAATGGCCCCAGCATGAGTAATAGTAGTTCCTTTTTATGGTATATACAAGGAAAGGAAGACTCAGGTGAAGTCTATGATATGAAAAATAGGGGTCACCAGACCCCACCTTCTGGTGTCACATGTGAATCATGTAGTTCAACGAGGCTATGACTTCAGTATCCTTCTAGGGTGTATGTTTCTCAGCCATTACACACTCATTACAGTGGAGTAGGAGGTCAGTCATTAAAAGAAATTATTGAGACATATTCTCCTCTGCTTCTGAGTCATTTTCTGGGAGACTGAAAAGATTGTAGGAAGAAATGTTAACTCTTTTAGATAACAGGACTAAAGAGTAAGAAAGTAGCTCTCTAAGAAATCAGTGCAGCTTGTGCCAATTCTTTTCTTGATATTATAGATAGTGAAATATATATTTGGTCGGACAGATGCAATTTGAGAAAGTGTACTATAAGATGGAAAATAATATCCACCTTGGCCCAACCTTAAGGAGCTGTTTTAATAACATATAGATGGCTAAGAACCTACAGCCATACCACTGTAGCGTCTGATCCTGTCAGATCTCAGAAACTAAGCAAGGTTGGGCTTGGTTAATACTTGGATGGGAGATCCCCTGAGAACTCCAGGTGCTATAGGCTTGGGAGAAGGACCGGGTAACCTACTCCCAAAAAACAATCAGCCAGTGAAAACCCTACGAATAGCAGAAAAACATGACAATATCAGCCATTGAAACCCTATGAATAGCAGAAAAATATGTCTGCTGTACGTGGGGTGGCTATGAATTGGACACTGACTTGATGGCACCTAATAACAGATGGCTAAGAAGTTTGCAAAACATTATGTTTGGTTTTCTTTAAAAAAACAAAACAAAACAAAACAAAAAAACCACTTAAATACCACCTTTATATGGAAATTTGACATCTGGCAGCTTCCTCTGGAAGCTCCCTCAGTCCTCTGGAAGACAGTCAGAAAATAAGAAAACAATCTCAGAGCACATAAAAAATAACTGTTGGAAAACACCAGCACTAAAACATGTCCCCTGCCACCATGGAAGAGTGTCAACCTGCCATTAGAGCTTGTTTATTTTGGGCTGGTGATATAGCTCAGTGGTAGATTGTTTACCTAGTATGCATGAAGCCCTGAGTTTAATCCTCAGCATCAAAAAGAAAAGAAAAAAATAGAGCTTGTTTATTTTTATTTATTTGGGAACTTTTAATATTTTGGTAGTGTGTGTGTGGTCATTCCTTCCTAGCAGATTGTAAACAGCAATCTAGAAAGTGGGTGGAAAGTTTGATGGAGTTAGATAACATTCAGAGAAAGACCTAAAAGTCTATAACTGTATAGTACTGAGATTGTTATTACAACACAATACAGTAATGTATGGCCTTTGTAATGACCTTGCACCCATCAACCAAACAGTAAATCATGTTCAGTGCCTTCTGTGGAAGAAGTCAGGGAGGTATCTGATGTGCCTGTCTGTCTGTTTGAGACAGGGTCTCCTGTGTAGCCCAGATAGCCCTCAAACTCATTATGTAGCCCAGTGTGGCCTCAAATTCACAGCCCTCCTGCCTCAGCCTCCCTTTTGTTGTTGTTGTTGTTAGGTGCCATCGAGTCGGTATGCGACTCATAGCGACCCTCATAGGGTTTTCAATGGCTGACTGTTTCGGGATTGCCTTGGGAGTGGATTGCCAGGTCCTTCTCCCATTTTTCGCGGTGCTAGGAATTGAACTCGGGACCTCAGAGACTACAGCGTAGTGCTCTACCAACTGAGCTAAATCCCAGCCCTCAGCCTCCCTTAGGATGTGGAAAATGTCACTAGACACTTCTCTTTTCCACTGTGCACCCAAGTCACCTCATGATAGAAAAGTCCCAGTAACACAAAAATAAATTGCTTTTATTAAACAGTACGAATTAAATATGCAATGCTTGCATTGCATAATTCATTAAAATTTTATAGATGTAACATATTACCATGCTGAATTATTTATTAGATGCCTAATATGTTATTCTGTATCAGTGTTTTCTTAGATTATAAGCTGAGCACAGCTACAACCATCTTTTTGTCAATAGACAATTGGTGTTTTTGATGTGATTATAGTTGTTTGCAAGATGAAAGTTAGAATTCTCATCTCTGTCAGCACTACATGAGTACTCAAGGGGATCTCCTGGCCCACATGGAGATCTTCACTTCATCTGTGAGGACCCAGGGAGAATGTAGCTTTGATTATGGTTTGGTGTTCACAGACATGTGTGTGCTACTCAGGTCCTTGTTCTCTAGTGCTTAAACACGTCGTTAGCTCCCCAGCCACATGTGTGTCAAGGTCATGACCACATAATCTCAACAGACCCATGACAGTGTAAGGACACACACCAAGGCTGGGCCACACGTTTCTGTGAATTGGAAAAATAAACTTAATGTGGTGTAATGTAGTAAATGTTGTCTGGAGGCATCATCTGCACAGCCCTTTCTTGCTTTTTTCATGGAGTTTTGCTTTTCAATGTGTTTTAAAACTTGGCCTACAATGCATGGTCCGGCTGCTGCTGTCAGGTCACATGACATTGTTTTGCAGCCACTTAGTCAGTGGGAGGAACCAGATGCCACAGTGCAAGGCCTGTGCCCACTGCTGTGAGCTCTGCCATCTTGGACAATTTAGGTGTTCTAACCTTGCTGAGGGCTGGGATTTAGCTCAGTTGGTAGAGTGCTGTGCTACAGTCTCTGAGGTCCCAAGTTCAATTCCCAGCACTGCAAAAATGGGAGAAGGACCTGGCAATCCACTCTCAAGGCAATCCTGAAACAGCCATTGAAAACCCTATGAGGGTCGCTATGAGTCAGATACCGACTCTACGGCACCTAACAACAACAACAACAACCTTGCTGAACCTCACTCTCCTAATCTTTAAGATGATTATGGAGAGCATATGAAATACCATTTTTAAAGTTCCTACTTTTAAAAAACTATATTTTGAAAGTGCTATCTTGTCCATTTAAAAATGCAAATTTCCTTCCTGCCCTGTTACGCACTCTGAAAAGCCTACCTTTGCTGAGTTGAATCTTTTCTATCACTCTGAGGTATAGGTTGAACTTTTTTTTTCTATTGCAGAATTGCTTTGAGAATCAAATGAAAATATGTGAGATTATTATTTTTAAAGAAATAAATGAGAAACTTTAAAAAATTATTTTATTTTTTATCTTTATTTTTTGATATTGTGGGGGATCAAACCAAGGATCTTGCACATGCTGGGCAAGCACTCTCCCACTGAGCTACATCCTCAGCCATTGTTTTTTGTTGTTGTTGTTTGTTTTTTTAACGTGGCCCAGGATAGCCTTAAACTTGTGATCCTCCTGCCTCAGCCTCCTAAGTGCTGGGAGGAGAGAAGCACCCAGGACAAGGCTGGTAGAGTAGTTGTTCAATAAACATTAGCAGTTGTTACATGTCATTTCTTTAATAGCATGTGCCACCATACCTGTCACAGAGTACTTTGAGGTTTTAAAATATAAAATACAAGCTTACTTGCTTAGCTTTGACTTCATTTTAAGTATCTTTTATATTTTAAGCTTTATCGTTCTCAAGAAAATAGACTAATGTCTTAAATGTTGATGGATGCTGATTCTTTTGACCTTCATTTCCAAGGTGTGAAGCATGGAGACTGGCTCAGTGGTTCGCGCCATCTTTGACTTCTGCCCTAGTGTATCAGAAGAACTTCCGCTCTTCGTGGGAGATGTTATTGAGGTGTTAGAAGTGGTGGATGAATTTTGGCTTCTAGGGAAGAAGGAAGATGTTACAGGTAAGAGGTCCATAATTCCTCCTGTCCAAGATGGACCACAGCCCCTCTCTTCTTTTCATATTAAAAACAAAGTTTACATGGAAAGCCAAAGCCAGTAACTTCAGAGTCCTTTTCTTGTTTTCCTTCTGTGATACCTACCTGTAAGGAGAGTTTCTGCCATCATTCCATCTTTCCCAAGGATTCCAGCCCAGTTTTCTACTCATCACTTTCTCTTTCCTCCCCCTTCCTTTCCCAGCTTTTTATCCTTTGTATTCCATGCTATTATTTCTCTCCTCAAAATATGTATTATTCCTTTCTTCATAGCCCTTGCTATTTATCATTGCTTTTTATAACCAGGTTTGCCCCTGATTAATGAAACAGAAGGTGCTCTTCATCTCATTTCCTCTGTCTTCTTTTAACATCTCCTGCCCTGTGTTTCATTCTTTTCAGGGGAACTTGATTCATCCTGTTCACTCCTTCCCAGATCTGTGGCTGATCAGATTGACTAAAGTCTCTCTCTACCCTGGATGCTGCCTGTCTCCCACATTCCATCCTTCTATTCTGTAGAATATCTATTCACATGAATTTCTTGCATTAACTAGCCTAAGGAAGAGGAGACATTTCCTCTACACAACATACACCTATGTCAATCCTCTCCTTAACTTGCATGTATTTATGTTAAGTCTTGGGTTGAGTACCCGATACAGTCCTGAGAGCAGATGCTGTAGACACTTAATCCACATTTGGGGGATAAATTATTTCCCAGTAGAAGTGATACTTCTGCATAGACAAAACCCATGCGTAGGAGTTAGCAGGGCAGAGAAAACCACTTGTTCAGAGGTCCAGGAGTGAGAACAAACATGGAGGGACTGAGGAAACTTTAGAAACACAGGAAGTGTCAGTGGTTGAGGGGCAGGTAGGGCTGGAGAGAAGAGTCATAGCTGATCAAGGAGGACAACATATGCTAGGTAAGGGGTTAAGGAAGTGGGAAACTTGGAAGTGCTTTATGCATGGTCAGATTTGTGTCATAGAAAGCTCACTGCTCTGAAGAATAATGGGAAGGAGCAAAACTGAAGGCAGGGAGGCAAATTGGGAGATTGTTGACATCATGCAGGTGGGTGGCCCTAAGGGCTTGGACCAAGGTGGTGGGCTTGGAGATAAGGAGACAGACTCAAGGAATGTTTCCTATTATTCTTCGTAAATGGAAGGTCCTGGGCTTTTTTGCACTGCTCTTTTTCTACAACAGATTCTTCAATTATTTGTACTCAGTGAATTTTCAAATCGGGGTCTGTAAATGGACTTAGAAAAACATGTTTTGTCCTTGTACGCAGATAAAGAAATTTCAGTGTTAAAAGAGAATTGAGTATTCACTATGTTTGATTTTATGTTTCCAGGACAGTTCCCCAGCAGTTTTGTTGAAATTGTGACCATTCCAAGTCTAAAAGAGGGAGAGAGGCTGTTTGTTTGCACCTGTGAATTTACATCCCAAGAACTGAACAGTCTTCCCCTCCACCGAGGTAAGATGGCCTTCAAAAAAGTTGTCCATTTGAACATGAGGGTGGTAGAGTCTGCTCATTCTGACAATGAGGTCCTTTTATTGAACTTTTAAACATGGCTAACATCTGGAGATTGTTTAGCAACACCAAGATACTGAGGATAATAATGATACTTTATATTTTTGTAGCATTTAATAAATTTCACAGTATTTTCTCACAAATGTATTCCCATCTGATTCTCAACACAGACCTGGGTGGTATTAATAATAATAATAATA